>VYZN01000833.1:0-30887 GCA_009761285.1 Aphis glycines
TCAATTGAAATTGATAATAAATGTTTTTATATTATAGCTTTCACATTTATAAAATATTAATATCTTCTGATGTTTACTATAAAATAGAAGTGACAACTCTCAATTCTGAGAGAAAGTCAGAGAAAGTCAGAAAGTAATATTATATCACTAATTATACTTCATATGGTTTTTTGATATAGCTATTAAAGTCATTTATTTTTTACTTTTAATATTGCAGTTAATTCAGGTTAATCTCATTGGATTTTCTCAGTCTCCTATAAAATTCCAAAATTGGTAGAATAAAATTAGATATTTTAAATATATAATTATTTTAAACTCGCTCTAAAGAGTAGTGTTAGGGTTTGTATTTTGTTTTTAAGTATCTAACCATTAAAACTATTACAGATCAATTAATTTTTGGATTTAAAGGTGTGTCCTCAATTTGGTGTTGGAATAAGCAGAGAAAATGATTCTCTGTCTTCACCTTCCCACTTGTATCACTGAACAGACATCACGTATGACTTTAAAAGCTCATACAGCTCTTAAACACATGCATACTTACAGATTCTACTTTCCTTGATGTGCATAATGCTTCATAAAAACCTCTTGTTTCATAAAAAAAAACAGCAAAAAAATTGCTTTTTATTCAACAATGTAACATTGGTGGTCTTTAAGTAATTCTGAATCATACGTTTGGTTAAACAAGTTACAATTATTTACTAAGTTATTATAAAAATCATCAGTTTGAATATAATATACGGTTGAATCTAAAATAATATTTAATTATTATGCACATTGAATGTATTTAAAATAACAATAAACAAATAATTCTTATTTATGACATATATTTTTAATTAATTCAATTAAAAATATATGGTATTTGATAAATTATGAAAAACTAATTTTTTAATTTTAATTTTTGTTAAGAAAATCCTCTTGTAAATACTTATGACATAATTTAATTCAAATCTAATAAAGTACCTAAATATTAAATTTTCTTTACAGTTTGTTGCTTGTTTAATATTAAATCAGAATAGAAGTGCCCATCATTGGTATAGACCTGAAAGTACAATGAAGCAATGATGGTTTTTGTTCGTCATTAGATAGTTATTACCTACTACTACAAACTACCGGTTATGAATTAATTAGAACGTTTAAATATTTCACTGTTAAAACTTATAACAGGTTTTCCGTACGGCTGAGCTGACATCGACTACCACGAACATCCTCACGTCAAATAGCTGTTTTATATAATATACTTACAAGTTTTCGGTCCCCGCCATGACAAGGTAAAGGTCCGATTTTTAGCACAAAACACCGCGCTTTGACATGACGGGTGGTCGCCAATGACCAATTATTAGCAACGCTCAAACGTACCTAGAAACACTACCATCATAAAATACCGTGTTATGGTTCACAACCGCAGTGCACCAACAATTTATACCAGTATATATTTTTATGATTTTTAGTATCGCCATGCTTATGGAATAAATAATGAAATCCAGGTAAATCCAGCGCCGGTCTACGAAAACAGTACAGAAGGCGATCCGCACACTTATTTTTCAATAACTGCTTGATAATACAATAATTAAAATGAAAATATGGTGATTTGTACACACTCATACGGAAATATTACATTATATAATGTGACAACAATTATTAAAGACGGTGTATTCACTTTGGTAGTCAAAATAATAATATGATTTACTGCAAATTTCAAAACTTGATTTTCGTGTCCAAGTACTTTAAACTTTAAAATGTCAAAGCTTAGTGCTTACGCAATTGCTCGATCGACAATCAAAACGATACTGACATAAATTCACAAGACATAACGCAGTACCATAGACCGGCCCATCCTATACTAAGTACTGTATTTAGTATAGGATGGTTTATGATGTATTTAATATACATGGATAGTCGCAAGCTGACATAGCGCAGTGATATCCGTGGTAAATAGGTCTATCCTTACTTGTACGATCATTTTCGTACTGTATCAGAGTAACTCAGTAACCGAAAAGCGCTACCTATCATGACACGGTAGAAACGCAAAGAGGGCCGGTCTATGAGTAAATCACAACTCACAATAATAAAGTAAATAATAAATTTTAAAAACAATAATTGCACGCACATAATATGTTACCGCGACAACGTACGGGACGAGAAAAAGTATATAATACGGCGGCCGTGATAATTAATTTGCGTAGACGGCGCGGTGCCGTATGATAACACGGTGTTAAGGTACGGTTTCCCTTGCGCGATCGTGAACGCGATCAGCGAACGCGAACTACGAATTAGATCGCGTTCGCGTCATGTTGGTTTGCTCTAGACGATTCTACATTGCGACCGAAAGATTTATAATTTATATTTTAACAGTAATCCGTCAGTCGTACTCGATATTTTGAAGTGCAAAGTTCACTGTGCACGAGTACTGTTCGTTTTAAAAAATTATTACAATGGATAAAGTTGATAAAGAAATCTTAAAAATTCTTTTGCAAGAAGAGGAAGAAGATGATGAGATCTTGCTCTTGCATTTGTCGGAAGAAAAAAGAAAGCAGCATGATCCATTATTTACAAAGAGAAGTACTGAAGGTTATCATGAAATACTTATCAACGGCCATCTGAAAAATAATGAAATTAAGTTTAGGGAATTTTCTAGATTAAACCGTAATCAGTTCGATTTTATTTTAAAAATAGCATTTTTGTACAAATGTACAATACATACTTAATATACAAGCATATTATGTGCGAACTACAACTATAATTATATGCCATATTATGGTCTAATATATCGGGAAAGTAAATTTTCAGTTAGCTATATCGTAATTGATTTTCATTTGATACCTAATATTGAAATTAATAATAGTTTTATATTATATTATATAACTATAAATTTTAGAAACATAGTTAAGTACAACAATTAAAATTCAATATGTAATTTATAATATATAACATGATCACCATCAAATAACAATAGTTTTGAATAAATAACTTATAGTATATTTTGGACGATGTTATGTTTCATAAATATATGAATAATGTCAATGAAAATAATATATGATCTCGTTATATTCTTATTTGTTTTTTTTTTTATATATTGTTTTATAATATAACCATTTGAACCGATGGACATAAAATGGGTTATTTTGTTATGTTACATGCGTGAATAATATTTTATTTTATAAATAAAATATAAGACATCGGAAGTATAATCAAATTATTATTTGACTGTGTGGTGGGGGGGTCCAGGTTAGGTTAACTTAAGCTTCGTAGAGCCTTGATAACATGATAAACAAATTTTAATATTTAAAACTACACAATTTTTATACTTCAGTATTTTAAGTTATTTTATAATTATTATATACGTGATACGTTGACTTCTATCTCTATTACGCTCAATACCTAAAACCGTCAAACAATGAATTACAAAATAAATAGCACAATTATTATAGCAAATAGGACAGCAACGTTTAATAAAATGCATGTACACGAATACTTCATAGAAACATTCAAATATATTACATAGGTAGGTAATTATTAAGTAAAAAAAATTGTTTTCTTTGTGATCAATTTAATTTATAATTGCGATTTTTATTTTTAAGTAGGTACCTACCTAATTATCCAAATAAATTTCCAGGTGTTATAAATTTCTTATGAAATGTACAAAAACATATTTTCGATACTTAAGTGTATTTTAAATTATTTTTTATAGCGTTAAAATATTAAATGAATTGTTTATGTAATACTACTATATTCTATAATGCAATAGAGAAACAAAAAACGATTGTCGTTTTAAATTTATTTTCGGCAAGATGATGCATATTTTTTTTTTTATTGTTATCATGGCTTGTTCGACGGGTTTATTGGATCCAATTTTTGTTTTGTTCCGTACTGCTGTTTCGATCTGACTCTTTCCGCCGGCGGCAGACCATCTTTGAGTATTTGCTTGTTTTCAGTGAATCTTTCGTTTCGCAAATCCACATATATTTTTGGTGGCTGCTCTTTAGGCTTGAGCCCAGCTGACGGTTGTGGGTTTTTAGAAGATGAAGGTGGAATTTGTTTCCAAGACATTTTTAATACTGTAACTACGAAAAACAATAATCACATTTAAATACATATAAAGTAAATTAAGTTGACTGGTTACGTTTGAAACTGAATATAGCCTACATCACATTGGTAAAAACGAAGTAGTAGACGTAAACATAACAGGATATATTATTAAATGACATGTAGGCAACTTATTTGACAAAGTAGAATATTTGTCAATAAAGCAATTTTGTGTGCGATTCATACAAACTTTTTCATCTTATGGCTTTTTAGTGTCTTTAATGTTAATAATTATAAATGTATGTAAATTATATTTATCGCTATTACATTATGGAAATAATAATGACATTTGCATGAAAAATTAAAGTTCGGTTTAGCAAATAATTATTGATTACGATTCAGCGTTTCCCGACCGGTGTGCCGCGAAACGTCATGATTATCAATAATAAACGTTTTATATAAAATGTTGATAGTAAAGATTTTTAATAAATTAAAATATAATTTTTCATAAGTATTCCTAACCTGGGTTTTTAATTATAGAACGTAGCTCCCTTCGAAAACTCCCACGACGCCATCGGCAGCCGCGATGCAAAGTTTGAACAACTCTGCCATACATCAATTAATATAATATTATTCACTTTATACTCACAACGAAGACACCGTCTGAACAAATTGCTTCTTGAATATTTATTTACCATCCGTATAGACTATAGACACTATGCACAACTATCGCGGCTCTAGTAATCAAAATTCAAATCAACAGTAACCGTGTCGAAATGTCACATTTATATACAAGATTTTAATTTGTTAATCGGTCCACGATGAACTTTATAAATCGTTTTACTATAATGGCACACTATTTGTTATTACAAATCATATATACCAGATTCATTAAATCGGACATCAATACTATTTGCGCTGATAAAATATAAATTTAATTGGTAATTAATATTAAAATGTGTAAAAGTAGAAAATATCAAACATCCAATAAGTACTCGCATTATTATGTATAACTTAGCATTTTAGATAAAATTTTATATTTTATTGAACATTATCATAGAGTTTAGCATTTGAGAAAATTATTAGATTTTTTTAAATCCTCATGATTAATTGAATAATGTGAATTGTTAAATGTGAAATGTATACCATTTTGTGTTATTTTTCTCTTATAAGATAAACAGGTATATATTTATAATATCAACTAGAAAACTATCAACTTGAAAAAACTACCCATTATTCAATTGACATTTAAAGATCGCATCTAAAGATACTACTGCTGAGACAGACGCAAACAAAGACATGTAATGGTACTCACGAACAATGTACTTAGACTTCGTGGAGGCGGAGGCCCCACGGGTGAGAATAGCTCGTCTAATATGGACACCGAACAAAACGTCCCGGACCAGAATCCCCGACGACGCCGATTGGTAAGAAAAAGGTCAAAGCGGTGAGTAACCATAAGGAGGCTATGGGTAGCTTCAACGGTCTGATAGGGTGGTGCGAGACCACGGTGATATCAAAGGCAGAAAAGAAAAAATTGTCCAAAACCATGGCAGAAGGTCTGATGGAGAAACTTAAGTCTATAAGAGGGCTGTTTACGGAGGTATCATTTATTTGTATTTGTGGACCACGTGTATGCAGAGCCCCGTGTATAGGGGGTTCAAACCCCTCTCATTCACATTGTATATTGTGGAAAATAAAGGTACAAATGTCTGACTACTTTATAATGTTTTCAATCGTTCAGAATGACCTATTGTTAATTAGAAAAATTAAAAGTTTAATAACTAAATGTTTTAGCGAGTAACAGCAGATTATCTATTCAAAGGTAAAAATACATTTATTATTTTTTCCAGTAAACTAAATATTTTAATATTTTAGACACAGAAATATAAATTTAAAAATGATTTACAATTAAATTAGAAGTAATCAAAGGTGACCAAGTAAATACCATTTAAAAAATAATAATAATAATAATAATAACTGAATATTTTATTAAAACGGAATACTATTATATTTGCTAGGTAGTAGGTAGGTACATTATTTTAAATTAATGCATTATTAACTTTGGAAATTAATTAGTATAATGTATAAAATTAGCCAAAGTTAAAATATTTAAATACTGATTCATGCATGATACCCATGACATAAAATCGATCATAAAGTATTAAGCTAACTTACCTCAGCAACTACAAGTATACAATTAGTAAAAGCAAGCCATTTAGCATTATATACCCATCCGCTTACGAAGAAATTATAGGCTTCTAAACTTTAACATGCTTTAAATTGATCTAAGTATAGAAGATTATAGTTAAAACCAAATAGTTGAATACATAAGGGTAGTTTATTTGTGGGAGGATTTCCATGTCATTCGTCCAAGCAATATTTGGGTCCTTTAACAAGAAGTAAGGATCTTTTGTACCTATACCTTCGATTTTATTTAAATATCGAACTTTAACATCTCCCGTCAAACTTCTAGCACGGATGCTTAACTCTATAGACATAGTTAGGTAATTAGGTAAAATG
The DNA here is from genome assembly GCA_009761285.1 of Aphis glycines. Lineage (NCBI taxonomy): Eukaryota > Metazoa > Arthropoda > Insecta > Hemiptera > Aphididae > Aphis > Aphis glycines. The sequence continues at coordinate 6,547 of VYZN01000833.1, forward strand.
TTTAAATTAAATTAACTATACTTAAGCACGAATTTCAAACTTATCAAAGCTACACAAATATAATTCATGATTAAGGTATATAATTTGCAATTCAAACATAAATGTTTTGACATCCAGTTTGTGATAAGAATAATATCCGATTAAAACAAAACCTCAATCATAGTGATCGATATTTTATTATTATTATTTATGCATTTATTCCATGTGTTTGGTCATGAAACTCCTACAACCGTAGTGGTCGGTCTCAATGACTACACTACCGAGCTGACAACAATAATAATCAAATGGAAAGACCTATAATAAATTAAAAGGAGTGGTTGGTTTGTTGGTTATTGACCACATCAACTACACCATTAAATATAATAATAATAATTGTATGGCAAAACACACAATAATTTATTGTTTGCCAATAAGACTATATATAATAAGAAAAAATGCCAACTGTCAAAGACGTCTCTTTGAACAGATCACACGAAGTATAAAACATAATATTACAAACAAATAAGAAAATAATAATATCAACACAAGTGATAATACAAATATAATGATAATAAGATAATACGATAAACAATATTTACGCGTCTCCGACGACCGTGGTAGATGGTGACGAGTTGACGGTTTCTACGGGAGACAAGTGATGGCGGCAGTTGGACCCCTGCGTAGATGTTATCACGTTTTCGTGCGGCTTATCTGACCCACGTCAACAACCGTTATCTCATAACTTAAATAGTTAATGAGTAAACGGAGCACAGTCATTTGTCATTACTTTATACAGTTTATTTCAGTGTTTAACCTTTAACATACATATTCTCACGAGTTTAAATATATTTCTAAATAATTATATTTGTAATTATAATACTTGTTTATTTAACAAAATGAATTTCATATCAATGCTTTTCTTATCTTTAACGTGCATACTTAAAAAACACGTGTAAGTACAGTAAAACTCAATATTATTTCGAAAAAAAAAGAAATGTAATTATATTATTTTTCCATTTTTTAGCGCCACTCATTTCGAAAATGATGAAGATGATGATAGTGGAAATCCCTTCGCCGATGGATACATTGAAGAGTATGAAAATGAAACCTTGTAATCATATTTATCGTATAGAATAAGTTTTCATAAAGTGTGTTTATTTATTTATTTTTAGTAATGAAGATGAAATAGAACGTGTATTGGACATGCTAAATACGATGGAGGCCGAACTATCTAACGGTTCGCAGCTAAATCTTAGCGAACGTACGATGACGGTTACGAAATTATGGCAAGAAATCATGATGCGATTTGAAGACATGGGCTTGGAACAGACAGTAGGTCTCCTCCTGTTCCGCGGGTCTAATTATATCGAATACGTGGATTGCGATATTGAAGGCGATACCGGGACGATTTTAAGAGCAGAAAATGTTGTAAGTACTATACCCACTCGATTTCAAAACGAGATCATTACCCGGTGGCCAAGTTATGTGCATGGTCATGGTTTTATTCTGTAGTATTGAACCATTGTTTGACTAGGTGAGGAAAGTGTCTAACCGTCACCTGACGAAAACTGGTCGCCGCCGGGTAATGATCTCATTTTGAGTTGAGTGTAGCATTTATATTCCACTTTTATTATTTTAAAAATAAATAATTGTTTAGGAGTACTTATCTGTATCATCATCCCAAACGGAAATAAGAGACGTCGTGATGAGTCATACACAAGCTGAAGTTTTACTTCAGCTTAAATACGAATACGAATTATTAGCTCGGGATGAAGACGAAATACAAGAATTTTATACTAAGGTTCGAATGATAACCTCAGTTTGGGGATTATCCGATTTCGTTTCAAGCGGTATAATGAACAAATTGTTAGACTCATAATAAATATATATAAAGGTATAATTTTAAATTGTTTTTAATGTGATAAGACACGATTTTTTTTTTTTTTTTTTATTAAAAATAAATTTATTTATTTTCAATAGTGAAGTTATGATAAAAAGTGTACGAAACATGCTACATATAATGAAGGCCGAACTGTCTCACCGCTAGCAGCTAAATCTTAACGAGTGTAATATGATGATTACGGAATTATGGCAAGAAAATGAAAAATCAGAATGATGAAACATGTCTTTTATATTCAATAGCTATTGTATGTTGTGCCTTAATTAATATGTGTAGCTCAGTGGTACCCTTGGATTAATTGCTTTACATTTTTTGTATTTATCTTAAGTGAATTTATTATTAATTGTTATATACTATAATTATTTTGTTTTTTTATTTAATGTAATTTAATTTTTAGACAATATTTTTGAATTATGAATTTTAAATGTAAATATAACTAGGAAGTAATATAATTGTTTATTTTAACTAAAATTTAGTCATGTATTTTAAATACAAAAGGGACATTTTCACTGTTTTTTGGTAGGTTTACGTGTGATTCCAAGAAATTTGTAGTGATACCAATAAGAACGTTTCTAATCAAATTAACAGCTTATGATATTACAATATATATATATATATATATAAAGATTGTTAATGTCTATTAATTTCAGACAATGATGCATTTAGAAATATTTATTAGGTAATGACGATATTTATGAACATCTTGATGCTGTTCATGAAAATAAAAAATTAAAAATAAGAGCATCGGAAAAAGCAATAATAGAAGATTCTGAACTGAAAATCGGAAATTCTGAAATAGAAGTACATGAAAATTCTGATGTAAGTATCGAAGGCTTTGAAAGAGAAATACTAAAGTATTCTGAAGTCAAAATAGAGGACTCTGATGAAGAATCACAAGAAAATACCGAAGTGGTTGTCGAAGACGTAAACGAAAAGAATTCAATGATAGAAATGAAGTTGTAGAAATAGTGAAAAATATAGAAGTAGAATCTAACTGTTCTAATTTTTCCGTGGATAATTCATTTCTATCGGAAAATCACCTAATGCAATTTAATACCAATGTATGGTTATTATTAGGGCTGGGATTTTAATGCCCTCAAAAACCCCGAAAAATGTCCTAAAAAAAATGCTTTTATGACCTAAAAAACTCTAAATAATGCCCTAAAAAACCCCAAAAAATGCCCTCATAAAAGGGCAATAAATCTACAAATTTTTTTTATTTTTAATAATTTTAGTATAAATTACAATAAAAAGTTTTAAAAAATACATTATAAAAATCTATTACAAGTGTAAACTGTAAATATATAGTTTTAGTATGAATCTAAAAAAAAAGTTGTACACAAAGTTGGATAGACTTAATCTCATAGACGTGGACTTCGTTCAATCTGAAAAAAAAATATTTTCATAAATTATTTAATACGTTTAGATCGTGTATTTATTTACCTGTACATTCTGAACTGTTACACTGAACCACGAGAGCTTGTTTCAGATTTTCAAATAAAAATGATCTTCTGTTATCTGCCAGTAAGTTCTTGTAGATTGAAAAACTCCTTTCAACATCTACTGAAGTGATTGGCGAATATTTGAAGAAGGCTAAATCATTCGCTGTAAGATCATCCGGAATTTCATTTGTTGTGCCTTGACCATTCAAAATATCAGATATATTGGAAATGATTTTAAATCCTTTGTTTTTATTTAAAGTAGTACTAAGTTTTTGGTATATGATTTTTCCGATTTGATTTGGTGTTTTTTGAATTTCAGCTTTTATTTTTTAAATAATGTTAATGGAATCAATCAAAGGTACTCCGGAAGTTTCTAATTGAGTTATAGATGTTGCTTATGTGCTAAAATTTGCCTTTATATATATTAAGTTATGTTTCAAAATTACATTAGAAAATAAATTCTGAGCTTTAGAAACTGCAACTGCGTCTTCTCCGTCTAATTGATTAATAATTTCTTTAATCAGTTCAAAATGGTCACAATAGTACATAGAAGCATTAAGCCAAGTGCCCCAACGTGTTAATACAGGCCGAGGAGGTAGTGGAATATCTGGTGCCATTGTTTTAAATATTTGGATTCGCGACGGTGCTTTCAAAAATACTTTTTTTACGTTATTTATTAATTCGTCAACGTTTGGAAAATGAATTCTTATTTCTTCGGCAACTCTATGCAAGGCGTGCGCCAAGCATGTAACATGTATCATTTTTGAATAATAAGTTTGAATCGATGTGGCTGCTTTTACCATGTACGGAGCAGCGTCACTTAAAAATAAAAGGACATTATCGTGTATTATTCCTTGTGGCCATAATATTGATAAAGACTTATCCAAAACTTTGGCAATTGTACTGTGATTGGTTTTTTCTAATACTTCTGAATTTAATAAAAACATTTTACCTATGTTACCTACTTCTAATGTACCTATTATAACATTGGCAACATAACGACCATTGGCGTCCGTCGTTTCATTGATAGAAACCCATAATTTTTTATTTTCTACGTATGACCTAATCATCTGTATAGTTTCATCGTAACATATACTGACGTAATTTTTTCGTAATGTGGAGCGATCAGGCGTTTGTTTATTGGTATATTTTTCCAAAAATTTAGAAAACGCAGGATTTTCGAGTTTATTTAACGGAATATTACATGACAAAAATGTACGAGTTAAATCTAAAAAATATTCCGACCTGTTTGGTACGTCTGTAATAAAACTTTGTGTATTATTTTTTTCGTTTTGTAATTTACTCCGTTCTAATCCATTGATATGTTTATCTCTTGATAAATGTTGTTGTACGGCAAATCGTTTTTCAGCAGTAACTTTCACGTTGCACATTTTACAGAATAACACCGTTCCGTCAGTAGAAAAAATATTATGTCCCAATTCTTATACAAACGCACGCAATCGACTCGCTGTCGAACATTTTACTTTTGGCATTTTTATATTAATTTATAAATAAATTAAAAATTATATAACTAGAGTAATAAAACGGTGTTAACGACGGCAAAACTCGTACTGAACGTCGAACGATAATATCATCGGACGTCGATTTTACCGATTTAAGATTATTTAACAGGAAATGCGGGTAGAGATTACTCAAACCTTGTCCGATAATATAATACGAATTAGGAGTACCTACTTATAATCTGTTATATTTATTTAAAAACCATGTTGGTGTAAATATCTTAAAATCTTAAAATAAAATTTCAAATTCATACACTTGGTTTCCAAAAACTCAAAAAATGCTCCAAAAACTCTAAAATGCCCTAAAAAATTAAGAAAATGACCTCAAAACTAAAAAATGCAAAAAAATGCAAAATAAACTTTCTTATTCTCATTCAAATGTACATAAAACAAATTTGTGACAAGACGAGCATTGCACAGTAAGCTTTGGAAAACAATGCAAAGTGCATCGAAATCCCAACCCTAGTTATTATACATATAAAACAATGAAAATAGATTTATTCAAATAAGACCTAAAAATTAAAAAAAAAAAACACAATTTATGAATTCAAATTAATAAAAACTTATAAATTAATTATTATCAATTAAGAATAACAAATTCAAAACTATGATTGCATTGTATAATTATTAAACTAGTGGTAGGAATTATTGTTCCTTTTATGTAATCGTTACATCGATACAATCTGTATTAAGTTACACTTGTACTCAGATTCGTTTTGTTCGCGCGGAACGATCAAAATACATGTATTCAAATGTGTACTCGTTTTTGTAATGGATATTTATGAACGAATATACTTCGTACTTCGTAGGAACATTATGCGACACTATTTTATTACGTTCGTAAAAAATTAACTTAAATTAACTTTAAATAATTTAATTTGTATCAGAAACACTATGTTTACAAATTTACAATATAAATATAGATACATTTGATATACCTCATCAAAAATTACAAACGATTTGAAATTAATAGGTTTTTATAAAAATACAAATATAAAAAAAATCACTTTACGCTACTAAAGGTTATCGTACCCCAACGGTCGGCGGTGACCGCTGGGATATACCGGTTCCGTTTTCGTACCCTATTATATTTTTCTCGATAAATCTTAATCGCATTGATTATACATCAATGATTGTGACGTTACTATTTGTCTACCGTCGGTAATCGAACATTTAAAACATTTATAACATATAATTTAAAAATTTGGTAGTTTGATACTCAGTTTCGGAATCCCCTGATAAAGACCATTTTGTAGTTGGAAATCTGGTACGATGGAACGAACTTGGAACGATAAATGTACTTGTTCCTACTCGTTCCACAAATGTAATCGTTACATTGTACGGAATACAGCAGTAACGACCCACCACTGCCAGTTAATCCTACTGGCAAGGGTAAACGATTGATTGTTAGCCACATTGATTCCCAAGAAGGATTTGTTCCCGGATGTCTTCTATTCTTTGAGTCCAAAATAATACCCAAGACTATCACGATGAGATGAACGGGAACTCCTTTTGTGATTGGTTTGCAGGTGTTTTTACCAGACTCAAAGAGAATGCAGTCGTCGTGATGGACAACGCTGTTTATCACTCCTTGGGAAAAACGGAGAAATGCCCAACTATAAATAGGACAAAACAAGAATTATCGAGTGGCTTCAAAGTAAATGGCAGGTAATCGATAGCACAATGGTTATCACAGAGTTTTTCTAGCAAGTACAAAAAATTAAACCAATGTACAACAAGTATGTCATTGATGAAATGGTCCAGGCTAATAACAAAATTGTGCTTTGATTACCTCCATACCATTGTGAGCTTAACCCCATTGAACTTGCATGGGCTGCAGTAAAAAGGTATGTCAGAGAGAACAATAAATCATTCAAAATACAGGACGTCAAAACTTTTATGACTGAAGGAGTAAACAGAGTTGGTCCTGACATGAGAAAAAATTTCATTAATCATGTCATCAAAGAAGAAGGAAGAGCATGGAAGTTGGATGACATGGTTAATGGTTCCATGACTGCAGAAAACCATCGTTCGTCGTCTGTCGACATTCGTCGATAATCTGTCGTTATAGCGATAACAGAAACAACGTACGTGATCTAAATTATCTGAATTATTTTTATATTTAGTACACTCGCGCATGCCAACCTTATTCGCTGTCGTTTTTATAATAATTTTTGTTAATTTGTGTATTATTTTATTTAAATTTTAAACGTTTTTCACATGATGGCATCTGAATCGAAGAAAAAATGTAAGCAGTATAATATTGAATATTTGAAGTATGGTTTTATTTAATCGTCCACAAATATAACATTACTAATGTGTCTCATTTGCCGAAAAGTATTTTAAAATGAGGCTATGAAACCGTCGAGACTGCAAGAACATTTAACAAAAGTTCATGTTAATAAAAAAAAATATGGATTTATTTTATTTTCAAGCACTTGAAAAGAAATTTTTGAAAGAACCGACATTGGTCAATATGTTTTCAACAAGATGATGACGGATTGCGAGCTTTGTACAACATTTCTCTACTGATTGCCAAATCTGGTAAACCGCATACTATTGGCAAAGGACTTATTTTACCAGCTATAAACGAGGTAATAAAAACAATGCTGCATAAACCAGCTTTTGACATTATTAAAAAAATTCCTTTGAGCAATAATACTGTGCAAAGGAGAATTGATGAAATGGCACAATCTGTCGAAGAATTATTATGCGCGTTTTTAAAAGCCACCAAATTTTCTATACAGCTTGATGAATCAACTTTACCAGGTAACGAAGCCTTATTATTAGCTTACGTACGATTCGTAAAAGAAGAAAAGATTTGCCAAGGATTATTATTTTCTAAAAACTTGTTAACTGACATTAAAGGAGAATCAATATATCACACATTAGAAGAGTTTTTTAAAGAAAAAGAAATTCCTATGTGTAATATCATATCAGTTACGACCAATGGTGCTCCAGCCATGGTAGGGTGCCATCGAGATTTTATTGCATATTTGAAAAAAACTGTACCAAATGTACTCCCTGTACATTGTGTCATTCATCGATAACATTTAGTTGCCAAAAATTTGAGTGAACGCTTACATAACTCATTACATTATGTAATTTCAGCTATCAATAAAATTAAAAATAATTCATTGAATGATAGATTGTTTGGACAACTTTGTACTAAAAATGATGAAGAATTCAATCAATTATTATTTCACACAGAAATTCGTTGGTTGTCAAAGGGTGCCTGTTTAGACAGATTCTATAAGTTGTTTGACTAGGTACTTGAATTTTTAAAAACTAAAGATGATATTTTACGAGGCAACTTAATTAATTATAGAAGTGACATTGCTTATTTGACTGACCTGTTTAAAAAATGTAATGAAACAAATTTACAGCTGCAAGGTGATGATTTGAATTTAATCAAAACAAAAAATATTATTTCTGCATTTTTAATAAAACTTCTTATATACAAAAGAAATTTAGGACTAAAAGAATTTATACAGTTTCCAAATCTATCAATGATACAAAAAAATGATAAAGATTTAATGACATATTGTCAACATCTGGAAGCAGTACATTAAGATTTCAACAAACGATTTCAGGATATTCTTTAAAATGAACATACCCAAATGGGTTTAAGATTCATTTTCAAATACAGAAACCATAGATTCTGCAAAATTAGAAAAAGAATTGATAGAAATAACTACAAATGAGGAATTAAAATTAAAGTTCAAGGAAGGTTTCCAAGTATTCTGGCTACAAAAGCAGATACCTATACTTTATCCTGGATTGTGGGCTGTTGTACAAATATTTCTGATCGCATTTCCATCATCCTACTTGGTTAAACGTGGATTAAGTGCAGTAACCAATCTACTCACTACAAAAAAACAATGGTTACAAATAACTAATCGTGGGGACTTAAGAATGCTGCTTACGAAAATCGAACCTAATATCAACGAAATTCTAGCAAAACACCAACCACATACATTTCATTATTAGTCATCTTATGTACCTATACATTATACATGTATTTATAAACAATAAATTTCATTTTTCATTGCATACTTTTGTAACAACATTTTTTTTTGGAAGTGAGTGGTAAAGATAAAACGTTTGGGAAACACTGCATTAAACAGTTAAATTTAAATTTGAAGAAATCAATTAAATTAATACCTAAAGAATTTCAGAGGAAAAAGTTGGATTTAAATAAATTTAACTATAAGAAAGCCACTCAGTTTCGTTTTTTTCAACATCATTGTGGACCATTAGTACTTCATAATATTCTGTCCAAAATAATATACAAACATTTTCTACTCTTGTTTGTTGCATGTAGAATACTGTGTGACTCTGAAATGTGCATTGAGAATATTAATTTTTTTTTTTATGCTAGAGAGTTATTGGTAAAATTTGTTGAATTTTGTCCATCTTTTTATGGTGTTGATACACAAATTATAAATACTCATAACCTGATTTATATTGCAGGTGATGTAGAAAACACCAATACATGCTTATCTAACATTTTTGCATTTCCATTCGAAAACTTTTTTGGTAAAATTAAACGAATGATTACAGGAAGACCAAACCCATTGGCACAATTGGTCAGAAGAGTATCTGAGCAAAAAGCATGCCCAGAAATGGCTAACAAAAATTGTGTTCATAGAAAAAAAGATGTAATTTTTAACAGTGGAATTTCTCATGAACATAATTGTGATTTAAAAAATATTATTTTTCGAGGTGTTGAATTATATACATCAAACCCCAATAATGTTGTAAAAATTAATACTGGTGAGATTCTCCTTATTACAAGGATAATTAGAAGTGAGGAACATAATATTATTTTTCATGGTAATATGTTCAAAGAAGTAACTGATGCTTTTGAGTTTTCCTGCTAATCAGCTAAAACTGGAATTGTGAAATTAGAGCGATTATCAAAAACTTTAAGTGTGGTTCTTTTAAAAAATGTTCTCAAAAAGCGTGTTCTTTTTGAAAACAAAAATGTGTTTGCTATCACATATTTTCACCAACCATAAGCTAATAATAATAATCATTATTGACCAAATTTGTAAATATTTATGGTATTTAAAAAGTTATAATGTACTATACTAACCTATGTACATAAATGATATTTTAATTGTTAAAATATAATTCTATTAATTATTATTATTTAATAATATTTTATATAGTAATATAGTTCCAATAAATAATAAAAAAAAAGACACAACTCACCTTGATATCAAATTTAAACAAGAGGATGAAAAGTCTAAACTATCTATTGATTTAGTGCCTATTACCTGGACATATTATAATAATGAAAAAAAATTATATTGTAAATACCCAAACAAAAATGAATATAATAAAATAGATGTTATGGACAAAAAGTCCTTAATGTATAAATCAACATGGAAAAGCTTTGAAATTAGCATAGTAAAAGAAGCCCGTAAGTATTCACACTACTAGCATTTAAAAATTTTAATGAATAAAAGATCAATTTAGATAAATTTAGATGTTAATTTTATGTTATTTGTTGAATTTCATATTTCTAGACAGTTATGAACAAGGGTTAAAGCGAATAAAATATGCATTTTCAAATGTAGTAGTACATAGCAGCAATATAGATGATAATGACGATCTTAGACAGTATTTGAATACCTTTTTCTCAAATGCTATTGGAAGTTTTTGGAACAAATATTGGCTTTTCAATAACTGATGCTGGACCATCATCATCTTCACCTAATTTAAATAATGTATTCAATAAATTTAGTAAGTTTATTACTTATTATTCCTACATAATTGTGGATATTTATTTTCATGAACTATTATGATTTAGAAGCAATAAGTGAGTGATGATTTGATAAATGAAACATTTCAATACTTTTTAATCATGTCCTATTTTCCATTATCAATTTAAGTGATGTTCAGCCAAAAATGTGTATATTAATTGAAATGAAAAAAAAAATTATAAAATTGTATATAGTACAAAAATACATCGAAATATTTAAAGATCAAATTAAAAGATTCATCAGTGAAGACGATAAGAAGGTATTGACCGATGTTCATATTTTAAACATAAATGTATTGAATAATGTGGACATCGAGTTCAAAAAATTTATCGAAAAACTGGAAAAATAATGAATGAATCCATATGTGCTTGATGGTGTCAGCTCCATATAAGTTATAAAAGCAATAAGTAATAATATAAAATAATTAAGCAATATTTACTAAAAAAATATCAAGGTGTCCAGCATACCAGCGTTTGGTAAAAATTGGCTTGACCACCAATCCATCATCATGCGTAACATTCTTGTCTTATTGGTATTTCATACAATCAACGCGTAGTTCATAATAGACCATCACAAAAAACGCATAATCTTATGAAAGTAAATATTAGAAAAAGATGTAGAGTTTGTCATCAGAATAAACTGCGAAAAAATACTACTTTTGTTTGTGATACATGCAAGGACGATAAAGGGAATACAATCGGTTTATGCCCTGATCCCTGTTTCAAAATTTATCATTTATAATTAGCCGTTACTAAAATTATTTTAATTTGTTTAATGACATTCTAAAATTATTTTTTATCTTAGCTGCATACCATAGATCAGCGATCAGTGTGCCCAACAAAAAGCAAATTCACGAAAACCTGTGCAACCTGTCTATCAAAAACTATTGCTAAGGATGATCCACCATACATTTAAGAAGGGCACCGGACTTGACCTGATATGTTGGGAAGGTCACCTCTCCAAGTACCTCATATATAGCGAGGTGAAATAGTCAAATACCCTACCAGTCGTCCAATGAAAACAACGACAATGCAAATAACAACAACAAAACCTATAACAACTACAAAGTATATTTAATTAATACTGATGATACTATAAAATTATAATAGTTTAATATAATTTTGTTCAATTTAATATTTTTGACAGTCATACAACTTTGTTACATTTTAGATTCTGAACGGAGGAATGAATGTATTGACTTTAAAATTAATGTCTTTCTTTTGGATCTTTCATCAACATCCATAGCTGTTCAAATACTTAAATTTTTAATTTGATGTACTAACTTTGAGAAAGGAGGACGTGTCAAAAGTAAAATTTCTTCAAAATATTCATTTTTATTGTTTTATGAATTTAAACATAAATTTTATTTTATTTCGGTCTGACACAATTTTCTATTTAAATGATTGAAGGAATTCTCATTAAGGAATTATTCAAAAAAAATTAACTAATCTATTATGGTTTCTTCTCAATAACAATGTACATGAGCAACTCTCTATAAATCAGAACGAGTTGAAGTACCACGTTTTCTTATAAAAATTACAATATGATGTACTTTTGTTTACAGTTATTTGCATTTACCAAAAATTGATTTTATACTATGATACTTACAGATCTAATAAGAATATTATAGAATACCGAAAGAAGATTCCATTCACAACAACTTCAATGAAACCAGAACCCAAAACGATTTTTGACTATTTGCATTTGTTTACAAATCGTCGTTATCATCCGTAGGGAATGAATTTATTTTGTAAATTATTTTTTTTTTTTAATAAATAATTTAATTTTCAATATATTTTCTTTAATACATTTTTGAATATTATTAAATTATTTTCTGTTATGAGTTTTTTTTATAAATTTGTTCGATTAACCATATCGTCATCAGTCATAAGTAATAGTGATATAGTGTAATTTTATTTTTAACCTATGTATTTTCAAACATGTATTGCAAAAACATGTTATTAATTCTGTAGGTACCTAAATAGGTACTTTAAACAAATCTATTTTTATTTAATAAATCGGTTTAATTATTATAATGAAACTGCTTTAAATCAATGAAATGTATACATAAGTATTAAGTAATAAATATAGGCCAACTATAAACAACTTATAGTTATACATGTTTATAAATGATTTTTCAACATTGTTGTCAATTGAAATTGATAATAAATGTTTTTATATTATAGCTTTCACATTTATAAAATATTAATATCTTCTGATGTTTACTATAAAATAGAAGTGACAACTCTCAATTCTGAGAGAAAGTCAGAAAGTAATATTATATCACTAATTATACTTCATATGGTTTTTTGATATAGCTATTAAAGTCATTTATTTTTTACTTTTAATATTGCAGTTAATTCAGGTTAATCTCATTGGATTTTCTCAGTCTCCTATAAAATTCCAAAATTGGTAGAATAAAATTAGATATTTTAAATATATAATTATTTTAAACTCGCTCTAAAGAGTAGTGTTAGGGTATGTATTTTGTTTTTAAGTATCTAACCATTAAAACTATTACAGATCAATTAATTTTTGGATTTAAAGGTGTGTCCTCAATTTGGTGTTGGAATAAGCAGAGAAAATGATTCTCTGTCTTCACCTTCCCACTTGTATCACTGAACAGACATCACGTATGACTTTAAAAGCTCATACAGCTCTTAAACACATGCATACTTACAGATTCTACTTTCCTTGATGTGCATAATGCTTCATAAAAACCTCTTGTTTCATAAAAAAAAACAGCAAAAAAATTGCTTTTTATTCAACAATGTAACATTGGTGGTCTTTAAGTAATTCTGAATCATACGTTTGGTTAAACAAGTTACAATTATTTACTAAGTTATTATAAAAATCATCAGTTTGAATATAATATACGGTTGAATCTAAAATAATATTTAATTATTATGCACATTGAATGTATTTAAAATAACAATAAACAAATAATTCTTATTTATGACATATATTTTTAATTAATTCAATTAAAAATATATGGTATTTGATAAATTATGAAAAACTAATTTTTTAATTTTAATTTTTGTTAAGAAAATCCTCTTGTAAATACTTATGACATAATTTAATTCAAATCTAATAAAGTACCTAAATATTAAATTTTCTTTACAGTTTGTTGCTTGTTTAATATTAAATCAGAATAGAAGTGCCCATCATTGGTATAGACCTGAAAGTACAATGAAGCAATGATGGTTTTTGTTCGTCATTAGATAGTTATTACCTACTACTACAAACTACCGGTTATGAATTAATTAGAACGTTTAAATATTTCACTGTTAAAACTTATAACAGGTTTTCCGTACGGCTGAGCTGACATCGACTACCACGAACATCCTCACGTCAAATAGCTGTTTTATATAATATACTTACAAGTTTTCGGTCCCCGCCATGACAAGGTAAAGGTCCGATTTTTAGCACAAAACACCGCGCTTTGACATGACGGGTGGTCGCCAATGACCAATTATTAGCAACGCTCAAACGTACCTAGAAACACTACCATCATAAAATACCGTGTTATGGTTCACAACCGCAGTGCACCAACAATTTATACCAGTATATATTTTTATGATTTTTAGTATCGCCATGCTTATGGAATAAATAATGAAATCCAGGTAAATCCAGCGCCGGTCTACGAAAACAGTACAGAAGGCGATCCGCACACTTATTTTTCAATAACTGCTTGATAATACAATAATTAAAATGAAAATATGGTGATTTGTACACACTCATACGGAAATATTACATTATATAATGTGACAACAATTATTAAAGACGGTGTATTCACTTTGGTAGTCAAAATAATAATATGATTTACTGCAAATTTCAAAACTTGATTTTCGTGTCCAAGTACTTTAAACTTTAAAATGTCAAAGCTTAGTGCTTACGCAATTGCTCGATCGACAATCAAAACGATACTGACATAAATTCACAAGACATAACGCAGTACCATAGACCGGCCCATCCTATACTAAGTACTGTATTTAGTATAGGATGGTTTATGATGTATTTAATATACATGGATAGTCGCAAGCTGACATAGCGCAGTGATATCCGTGGTAAATAGGTCTATCCTTACTTGTACGATCATTTTCGTACTGTATCAGAGTAACTCAGTAACCGAAAAGCGCTACCTATCATGACACGGTAGAAACGCAAAGAGGGCCGGTCTATGAGTAAATCACAACTCACAATAATAAAGTAAATAATAAATTTTAAAAACAATAATTGCACGCACATAATATGTTACCGCGACAACGTACGGGACGAGAAAAAGTATATAATACGGCGGCCGTGATAATTAATTTGCGTAGACGGCGCGGTGCCGTATGATAACACGGTGTTAAGGTACGGTTTCCCTTGCGCGATCGTGAACGCGATCAGCGAACGCGAACTACGAATTAGATCGCGTTCGCGTCATGTTGGTTTGCTCTAGACGATTCTACATTGCGACCGAAAGATTTATAATTTATATTTTAACAGTAATCCGTCAGTCGTACTCGATATTTTGAAGTGCAAAGTTCACTGTGCACGAGTACTGTTCGTTTTAAAAAATTATTACAATGGATAAAGTTGATAAAGAAATCTTAAAAATTCTTTTGCAAGAAGAGGAAGAAGATGATGAGATCTTGCTCTTGCATTTGTCGGAAGAAAAAAGAAAGCAGCATGATCCATTATTTACAAAGAGAAGTACTGAAGGTTATCATGAAATACTTATCAACGGCCATCTGAAAAATAATGAAATTAAGTTTAGGGAATTTTCTAGATTAAACCGTAATCAGTTCGATTTTATTTTAAAAATAGCATTTTTGTACAAATGTACAATACATACTTAATATACAAGCATATTATGTGCGAACTACAACTATAATTATATGCCATATTATGGTCTAATATATCGGGAAAGTAAATTTTCAGTTAGCTATATCGTAATTGAGTTTCAGGTGATACCTAATATTGAAATTAATAATAGTTTTATATTATATTATATAACTATAAATTTTAGAAACATAGTTAAGTACAACAATTAAAATTCAATATGTAATTTATAATATATAACATGATCACCATCAAATAACAATAGTTTTGAATAAATAACTTATAGTATATTTTGGACGATGTTATGTTTCATAAATATATGAATAATGTCAATGAAAATAATATATGATCTCGTTATATTCTTATTTGTTTTTTTTTTATATATTGTTTTATAATATAACCATTTGAACCGATGGACATAAAATGGGTTATTTTGTTATGTTACATGCGTGAATAATATTTTATTTTATAAATAAAATATAAGACATCGGAAGTATAATCAAATTATTATTTGACTGTGTGGTGGGTGGGTCCAGGTTAGGTTAACTTAAGCTTCGTAGAGCCTTGATAACATGATAAACAAATTTTAATATTTAAAACTACACAATTTTTATACTTCAGTATTTTAAGTTATTTTATAATTATTATATACGTGATACGTTGACTTCTATCTCTATTACGCTCAATACCTAAAACCGTCAAACAATGAATTACAAAATAAATAGCACAATTATTATAGCAAATAGGACAGCAACGTTTAATAAAATGCATGTACACGAATACTTCATAGAAACATTCAAATATATTACATAGGTAGGTAATTATTAAGTAAAAAAAATTGTTTTCTTTGTGATCAATTTAATTTATAATTGCGATTTTTATTTTTAAGTAGGTACCTACCTAATTATCCAAATAAATTTCCAGGTGTTATAAATTTCTTATGAAATGTACAAAAACATATTTTCGATACTTAAGTGTATTTTAAATTATTTTTTATAGCGTTAAAATATTAAATGAATTGTTTATGTAATACTACTATATTCTATAATGCAATAGAGAAACAAAAAACGATTGTCGTTTTAAATTTATTTTCGGCAAGATGATGCATATTTTTTTTTTTATTGTTATCATGGCTTGTTCGACGGGTTTATTGGATCCAATTTTTGTTTTGTTCCGTACTGCTGTTTCGATCTGACTCTTTCCGCCGGCGGCAGACCATCTTTGAGTATTTGCTTGTTTTCAGTGAATCTTTCGTTTCGCAAATCCACATATATTTTTGGTGGCTGCTCTTTAGGCTTGAGCCCAGCTGACGGTTGTGGGTTTTTAGAAGATGAAGGTGGAATTTGTTTCCAAGACATTTTTAATACTGTAACTACGAAAAACAATAATCACATTTAAATACATATAAAGTAAATTAAGTTGACTGGTTACGTTTGAAACTGAATATAGCCTACATCACATTGGTAAAAACGAAGTAGTAGACGTAAACATAACAGGATATATTATTAAATGACATGTAGGCAACTTATTTGACAAAGTAGAATATTTGTCAATAAAGCAATTTTGTGTGCGATTCATACAAACTTTTTCATCTTATGGCTTTTTAGTGTCTTTAATGTTAATAATTATAAATGTATGTAAATTATATTTATCGCTATTACATTATGGAAATAATAATGACATTTGCATGAAAAATTAAAGTTCGGTTTAGCAAATAATTATTGATTACGATTCAGCGTTTCCCGACCGGTGTGCCGCGAAACGTCATGATTATCAATAATAAACGTTTTATATAAAATGTTGATAGTAAAGATTTTTAATAAATTAAAATATAATTTTTCATAAGTATTCCTAACCTGGGTTTTTAATTATAGAACGTAGCTCCCTTCGAAAACTCCCACGACGCCATCGGCAGCCGCGATGCAAAGTTTGAACAACTCTGCCATACATCAATTAATATAATATTATTCACTTTATACTCACAACGAAGACACCGTCTGAACAAATTGCTTCTTGAATATTTATTTACCATCCGTATAGACTATAGACACTATGCACAACTATCGCGGCTCTAGTAATCAAAATTCAAATCAACAGTAACCGTGTCGAAATGTCACATTTATATACAAGATTTTAATTTGTTAATCGGTCCACGATGAACTTTATAAATCGTTTTACTATAATGGCACACTATTTGTTATTACAAATCATATATACCAGATTCATTAAATCGGACATCAATACTATTTGCGCTGATAAAATATAAATTTAATTGGTAATTAATATTAAAATGTGTAAAAGTAGAAAATATCAAACATCCAATAAGTACTCGCATTATTATGTATAACTTAGCATTTTAGATAAAATTTTATATTTTATTGAACATTATCATAGAGTTTAGCATTTGAGAAAATTATTAGATTTTTTTAAATCCTCATGATTAATTGAATAATGTGAATTGTTAAATGTGAAATGTATACCATTTTGTGTTATTTTTCTCTTATAAGATAAACAGGTATATATTTATAATATCAACTAGAAAACTATCAACTTGAAAAAACTACCCATTATTCAATTGACATTTAAAGATCGCATCTAAAGATACTACTGCTGAGACAGACGCAAACAAAGACATGTAATGGTACTCACGAACAATGTACTTAGACTTCGTGGAGGCGGAGGCCCCACGGGTGAGAATAGCTCGTCTAATATGGACACCGAACAAAACGTCCCGGACCAGAATCCCCGACGACGCCGATTGGTAAGAAAAAGGTCAAAGCGGTGAGTAACCATAAGGAGGCTATGGGTAGCTTCAACGGTCTGATAGGGTGGTGCGAGACCACGGTGATATCAAAGGCAGAAAAGAAAAAATTGTCCAAAACCATGGCAGAAGGTCTGATGGAGAAACTTAAGTCTATAAGAGGGCTGTTTACGGAGGTATCATTTATTTGTATTTGTGGACCACGTGTATGCAGAGCCCCGTGTATAGGGGGTTCAAACCCCTCTCATTCACATTGTATATTGTGGAAAATAAAGGTACAAATGTCTGACTACTTTATAATGTTTTCAATCGTTCAGAATGACCTATTGTTAATTAGAAAAATTAAAAGTTTAATAACTAAATGTTTTAGCGAGTAACAGCAGATTATCTATTCAAAGGTAAAAATACATTTATTATTTTTTCCAGTAAACTAAATATTTTAATATTTTAGACACAGAAATATAAATTTAAAAATGATTTACAATTAAATTAGAAGTAATCAAAGGTGACCAAGTAAATACCATTTAAAAAATAATAATAATAATAATAATAACTGAATATTTTATTAAAACGGAATACTATTATATTTGCTAGGTAGTAGGTAGGTACATTATTTTAAATTAATGCATTATTAACTTTGGAAATTAATTAGTATAATGTATAAAATTAGCCAAAGTTAAAATATTTAAATACTGATTCATGCATGATACCCATGACATAAAATCGATCATAAAGTATTAAGCTAACTTACCTCAGCAACTACAAGTATACAATTAGTAAAAGCAAGCCATTTAGCATTATATACCCATCCGCTTACGAAGAAATTATAGGCTTCTAAACTTTAACATGCTTTAAATTGATCTAAGTATAGAAGATTATAGTTAAAACCAAATAGTTGAATACATAAGGGTAGTTTATTTGTGGGAGGATTTCCATGTCATTCGTCCAAGCAATATTTGGGTCCTTTAACAAGAAGTAAGGATCTTTTGTACCTATACCTTCGATTTTATTTAAATATCGAACTTTAACATCTCCCGTCAAACTTCTAGCACGGATGCTTAACTCTATAGACATAGTTAGGTAATTAGGTAAAATGTTTAAATTAAATTAACTATACTTAAGCACGAATTTCAAACTTATCAAAGCTACACAAATATAATTCATGATTAAGGTATATAATTTGCAATTCAAACATAAATGTTTTGACATCCAGTTTGTGATAAGAATAATATCCGATTAAAACAAAACCTCAATCATAGTGATCGATATTTTATTATTATTATTTATGCATTTATTCCATGTGTTTGGTCATGAAACTCCTACAACCGTAGTGGTCGGTCTCAATGACTACACTACCGAGCTGACAACAATAATAATCAAATGGAAAGACCTATAATAAATTAAAAGGAGTGGTTGGTTTGTTGGTTATTGACCACATCAACTACACCATTAAATATAATAATAATAATTGTATGGCAAAACACACAATAATTTATTGTTTGCCAATAAGACTATATATAATAAGAAAAAATGCCAACTGTCAAAGACGTCTCTTTGAACAGATCACACGAAGTATAAAACATAATATTACAAACAAATAAGAAAATAATAATATCAACACAAGTGATAATACAAATATAATGATAATAAGATAATACGATAAACAATATTTACGCGTCTCCGACGACCGTGGTAGATGGTGACGAGTTGACGGTTTCTACGGGAGACAAGTGATGGCGGCAGTTGGACCCCTGCGTAGATGTTATCACGTTTTCGTGCGGCTTATCTGACCCACGTCAACAACCGTTATCTCATAACTTAAATAGTTAATGAGTAAACGGAGCACAGTCATTTGTCATTACTTTATACAGTTTATTTCAGTGTTTAACCTTTAACATACATATTCTCACGAGTTTAAATATATTTCTAAATAATTATATTTGTAATTATAATACTTGTTTATTTAACAAAATGAATTTCATATCAATGCTTTTCTTATCTTTAACGTGCATACTTAAAAAACACGTGTAAGTACAGTAAAACTCAATATTATTTCGAAAAAAAAAGAAATGTAATTATATTATTTTTCCATTTTTTAGCGCCACTCATTTCGAAAATGATGAAGATGATGATAGTGAAAATCCCTTCGCCGATGGATACATTGAAGAGTATGAAAATGAAACCTTGTAATCATATTTATCGTATAGAATAAGTTTTCATAAAGTGTGTTTATTTATTTATTTTTAGTAATGAAGATGAAATAGAACGTGTATTGGACATGCTAAATACGATGGAGGCCGAACTATCTAACGGTTCGCAGCTAAATCTTAGCGAACGTACGATGACGGTTACGAAATTATGGCAAGAAATCATGATGCGATTTGAAGACATGGGCTTGGAACAGACAGTAGGTCTCCTCCTGTTCCGCGGGTCTAATTATATCGAATACGTGGATTGCGATATTGAAGGCGATACCGGGACGATTTTAAGAGCAGAAAATGTTGTAAGTACTATACCCACTCGATTTCAAAACGAGATCATTACCCGGTGGCCAAGTTATGTGCATGGTCATGGTTTTATTCTGTAGTATTGAACCATTGTTTGACTAGGTGAGGAAAGTGTCTAACCGTCACCTGACGAAAACTGGTCGCCGCCGGGTAATGATCTCATTTTGAGTTGAGTGTAGCATTTATATTCCACTTTTATTATTTTAAAAATAAATAATTGTTTAGGAGTACTTATCTGTATCATCATCCCAAACGGAAATAAGAGACGTCGTGATGAGTCATACACAAGCTGAAGTTTTACTTCAGCTTAAATACGAATACGAATTATTAGCTCGGGATGAAGACGAAATACAAGAATTTTATACTAAGGTTCGAATGATAACCTCAGTTTGGGGATTATCCGATTTCGTTTCAAGCGGTATAATGAACAAATTGTTAGACTCATAATAAATATATATAAAGGTATAATTTTAAATTGTTTTTAATGTGATAAGACACGATTTTTTTTTTTTTTTTTTATTAAAAATAAATTTATTTATTTTCAATAGTGAAGTTATGATAAAAAGTGTACGAAACATGCTACATATAATGAAGGCCGAACTGTCTCACCGCTAGCAGCTAAATCTTAACGAGTGTAATATGATGATTACGGAATTATGGCAAGAAAATGAAAAATCAGAATGATGAAACATGTCTTTTATATTCAATAGCTATTGTATGTTGTGCCTTAATTAATATGTGTAGCTCAGTGGTACCCTTGGATTAATTGCTTTACATTTTTTGTATTTATCTTAAGTGAATTTATTATTAATTGTTATATACTATAATTATTTTGTTTTTTTATTTAATGTAATTTAATTTTTAGACAATATTTTTGAATTATGAATTTTAAATGTAAATATAACTAGGAAGTAATATAATTGTTTATTTTAACTAAAATTTAGTCATGTATTTTAAATACAAAAGGGACATTTTCACTGTTTTTTGGTAGGTTTACGTGTGATTCCAAGAAATTTGTAGTGATACCAATAAGAACGTTTCTAATCAAATTAACAGCTTATGATATTACAATATATATATATATATATATAAAGATTGTTAATGTCTATTAATTTCAGACAATGATGCATTTAGAAATATTTATTAGGTAATGACGATATTTATGAACATCTTGATGCTGTTCATGAAAATAAAAAATTAAAAATAAGAGCATCGGAAAAAGCAATAATAGAAGATTCTGAACTGAAAATCGGAAATTCTGAAATAGAAGTACATGAAAATTCTGATGTAAGTATCGAAGGCTTTGAAAGAGAAATACTAAAGTATTCTGAAGTCAAAATAGAGGACTCTGATGAAGAATCACAAGAAAATACCGAAGTGGTTGTCGAAGACGTAAACGAAAAGAATTCAATGATAGAAATGAAGTTGTAGAAATAGTGAAAAATATAGAAGTAGAATCTAACTGTTCTAATTTTTCCGTGGATAATTCATTTCTATCGGAAAATCACCTAATGCAATTTAATACCAATGTATGGTTATTATTAGGGCTGGGATTTTAATGCCCTCAAAAACCCCGAAAAATGTCCTAAAAAAAATGCTTTTATGACCTAAAAAACTCTAAATAATGCCCTAAAAAACCCCAAAAAATGCCCTCATAAAAGGGCAATAAATCTACAAATTTTTTTTATTTTTAATAATTTTAGTATAAATTACAATAAAAAGTTTTAAAAAATACATTATAAAAATCTATTACAAGTGTAAACTGTAAATATATAGTTTTAGTATGAATCTAAAAAAAAAGTTGTACACAAAGTTGGATAGACTTAATCTCATAGACGTGGACTTCGTTCAATCTGAAAAAAAAATATTTTCATAAATTATTTAATACGTTTAGATCGTGTATTTATTTACCTGTACATTCTGAACTGTTACACTGAACCACGAGAGCTTGTTTCAGATTTTCAAATAAAAATGATCTTCTGTTATCTGCCAGTAAGTTCTTGTAGATTGAAAAACTCCTTTCAACATCTACTGAAGTGATTGGCGAATATTTGAAGAAGGCTAAATCATTCGCTGTAAGATCATCCGGAATTTCATTTGTTGTGCCTTGACCATTCAAAATATCAGATATATTGGAAATGATTTTAAATCCTTTGTTTTTATTTAAAGTAGTACTAAGTTTTTGGTATATGATTTTTCCGATTTGATTTGGTGTTTTTTGAATTTCAGCTTTTATTTTTTAAATAATGTTAATGGAATCAATCAAAGGTACTCCGGAAGTTTCTAATTGAGTTATAGATGTTGCTTATGTGCTAAAATTTGCCTTTATATATATTAAGTTATGTTTCAAAATTACATTAGAAAATAAATTCTGAGCTTTAGAAACTGCAACTGCGTCTTCTCCGTCTAATTGATTAATAATTTCTTTAATCAGTTCAAAATGGTCACAATAGTACATAGAAGCATTAAGCCAAGTGCCCCAACGTGTTAATACAGGCCGAGGAGGTAATGGAATATCTGGTGCCATTGTTTTAAATATTTGGATTCGCGACGGTGCTTTCAAAAATACTTTTTTTACGTTATTTATTAATTCGTCAACGTTTGGAAAATGAATTTTTATTTCTTCGGCAACTCTATGCAAGGCGTGCGCCAAGCATGTAACATGTATCATTTTTGAATAATAAGTTTGAATCGATGTGGCTGCTTTTACCATGTACGGAGCAGCGTCACTTAAAAATAAAAGGACATTATCGTGTATTATTCCTTGTGGCCATAATATTGATAAAGACTTATCCAAAACTTTGGCAATTGTACTGTGATTGGTTTTTTCTAATACTTCTGAATTTAATAAAAACATTTTACCTATGTTACCTACTTCTAATGTACCTATTATAACATTGGCAACATAACGACCATTGGCGTCCGTCGTTTCATTAATAGAAACCCATAATTTTTTATTTTCTACGTATGACCTAATCATCTGTATAGTTTCATCGTAACATATACTGACGTAATTTTTTCGTAATATGGAGCGATCAGGCGTTTGTTTATTGGTATATTTTTCCAAAAATTTAGAAAACGCAGGATTTTCGAGTTTATTTAACGGAATATTACATGACAAAAATGTACGAGTTAAATCTAAAAAATATTCCGACCTGTTTGGTACGTCTGTAATAAAACTTTGTGTATTATTTTTTTCGTTTTGTAATTTACTCCGTTCTAATCCATTGATATGTTTATCTCTTGATAAATGTTGTTGTACGGCAAATCGTTTTTCAGCAGTAACTTTCACGTTGCACATTTTACAGAATAACACCGTTCCGTCAGTAGAAAAAATATTATGTCCCAATTCTTATACAAACGCACGCAATCGACTCGCTGTCGAACATTTTACTTTTGGCATTTTTATATTAATTTATAAATAAATTAAAAATTATATAACTAGAGTAATAAAACGGTGTTAACGACGGCAAAACTCGTACTGAACGTCGAACGATAATATCATCGGACGTCGATTTTACCGATTTAAGATTATTTAACAGGAAATGCGGGCAGAGATTACTTAAACCTTGTCCGATAATATAATACGAATTAGGAGTACCTACTTATAATCTGTTATATTTATTTAAAAACC
>VYZN01000833.1:34895-81126 GCA_009761285.1 Aphis glycines
AATTTCTCATGAACATAATTGTGATTTAAAAAATATTATTTTTCGAGGTGTTGAATTATATACATCAAACCCCAATAATGTTGTAAAAATTAATACTGGTGAGATTCTCCTTATTACAAGGATAATTAGAAGTGAGGAACATAATATTATTTTTCATGGTAATATGTTCAAAGAAGTAACTGATGCTTTTGAGTTTTCCTGCTAATCAGCTAAAACTGGAATTGTGAAATTAGAGCGATTATCAAAAACTTTAAGTGTGGTTCTTTTAAAAAATGTTCTCAAAAAGCGTGTTCTTTTTGAAAACAAAAATGTGTTTGCTATCACATATTTTCACCAACCATAAGCTAATAATAATAATCATTATTGACCAAATTTGTAAATATTTATGGTATTTAAAAAGTTATAATGTACTATACTAACCTATGTACATAAATGATATTTTAATTGTTAAAATATAATTCTATTAATTATTATTATTTAATAATATTTTATATAGTAATATAGTTCCAATAAATAATAAAAAAAAAGACACAACTCACCTTGATATCAAATTTAAACAAGAGGATGAAAAGTCTAAACTATCTATTGATTTAGTGCCTATTACCTGGACATATTATAATAATGAAAAAAAATTATATTGTAAATACCCAAACAAAAATGAATATAATAAAATAGATGTTATGGACAAAAAGTCCTTAATGTATAAATCAACATGGAAAAGCTTTGAAATTAGCATAGTAAAAGAAGCCCGTAAGTATTCACACTACTAGCATTTAAAAATTTTAATGAATAAAAGATCAATTTAGATAAATTTAGATGTTAATTTTATGTTATTTGTTGAATTTCATATTTCTAGACAGTTATGAACAAGGGTTAAAGCGAATAAAATATGCATTTTCAAATGTAGTAGTACATAGCAGCAATATAGATGATAATGACGATCTTAGACAGTATTTGAATACCTTTTTCTCAAATGCTATTGGAAGTTTTTGGAACAAATATTGGCTTTTCAATAACTGATGCTGGACCATCATCATCTTCACCTAATTTAAATAATGTATTCAATAAATTTAGTAAGTTTATTACTTATTATTCCTACATAATTGTGGATATTTATTTTCATGAACTATTATGATTTAGAAGCAATAAGTGAGTGATGATTTGATAAATGAAACATTTCAATACTTTTTAATCATGTCCTATTTTCCATTATCAATTTAAGTGATGTTCAGCCAAAAATGTGTATATTAATTGAAATGAAAAAAAAAATTATAAAATTGTATATAGTACAAAAATACATCGAAATATTTAAAGATCAAATTAAAAGATTCATCAGTGAAGACGATAAGAAGGTATTGACCGATGTTCATATTTTAAACATAAATGTATTGAATAATGTGGACATCGAGTTCAAAAAATTTATCGAAAAACTGGAAAAATAATGAATGAATCCATATGTGCTTGATGGTGTCAGCTCCATATAAGTTATAAAAGCAATAAGTAATAATATAAAATAATTAAGCAATATTTACTAAAAAAATATCAAGGTGTCCAGCATACCAGCGTTTGGTAAAAATTGGCTTGACCACCAATCCATCATCATGCGTAACATTCTTGTCTTATTGGTATTTCATACAATCAACGCGTAGTTCATAATAGACCATCACAAAAAACGCATAATCTTATGAAAGTAAATATTAGAAAAAGATGTAGAGTTTGTCATCAGAATAAACTGCGAAAAAATACTACTTTTGTTTGTGATACATGCAAGGACGATAAAGGGAATACAATCGGTTTATGCCCTGATCCCTGTTTCAAAATTTATCATTTATAATTAGCCGTTACTAAAATTATTTTAATTTGTTTAATGACATTCTAAAATTATTTTTTATCTTAGCTGCATACCATAGATCAGCGATCAGTGTGCCCAACAAAAAGCAAATTCACGAAAACCTGTGCAACCTGTCTATCAAAAACTATTGCTAAGGATGATCCACCATACATTTAAGAAGGGCACCGGACTTGACCTGATATGTTGGGAAGGTCACCTCTCCAAGTACCTCATATATAGCGAGGTGAAATAGTCAAATACCCTACCAGTCGTCCAATGAAAACAACGACAATGCAAATAACAACAAAACCTATAACAACTACAAAGTATATTTAATTAATACTGATGATACTATAAAATTATAATAGTTTAATATAATTTTGTTCAATTTAATATTTTTGACAGTCATACAACTTTGTTACATTTTAGATTCTGAACGGAGGAATGAATGTATTGACTTTAAAATTAATGACTTTCTTTTGGATCTTTCATACACATCCATAGCTGTTCAAATACTTAAATTTTTAATTTGATGTACTAACTTTGAGAAAGGAGGACGTGTCGAAAGTAAAATTTCTTCAAAATATTCATTTTTATTGTTTTATGAATTTAAACATAAATTTTATTTTATTTCGGTCTGACACAATTTTCTATTTAAATGATTGAAGGAATTCTCATTAAGGAATTATTCAAAAAAAATTAACTAATCTATTATGGTTTCTTCTCAATAACAATGTACATGAGCAACTCTCTATAAATCAGAACGAGTTGAAGTACCACGTTTTCTTATAAAAATTACAATATGATGTACTTTTGTTTACAGTTATTTGCATTTACCAAAAATTGATTTTATACTATGATACTTACAGATCTAATAAGAATATTATAGAATACCGAAAGAAGATTCCATTCACAACAACTTCAATGAAACCAGAACCCAAAACGATTTTTGACTATTTGCATTTGTTTACAAATCGTCGTTATCATCCGTAGGGAATGAATTTATTTTGTAAATTATTTTTTTTTTTTAATAAATAATTTAATTTTCAATATATTTTCTTTAATACATTTTTGAATATTATTAAATTATTTTCTGTTATGAGTTTTTTTTATAAATTTGTTCGATTAACCATATCGTCATCAGTCATAAGTAATAGTGATATAGTGTAATTTTATTTTTAACCTATGTATTTTCAAACATGTATTGCAAAAACATGTTATTAATTCTGTAGGTACCTAAATAGGTACTTTAAACAAATCTATTTTTATTTAATAAATCGGTTTAATTATTATAATGAAACTGCTTTAAATCAATGAAATGTATACATAAGTATTAAGTAATAAATATAGGCCAACTATAAACAACTTATAGTTATACATGTTTATAAATGATTTTTCAACATTGTTGTCAATTGAAATTGATAATAAATGTTTTTATATTATAGCTTTCACATTTATAAAATATTAATATCTTCTGATGTTTACTATAAAATAGAAGTGACAACTCTCAATTCTGAGAGAAAGTCAGAAAGTAATATTATATCACTAATTATACTTCATATGGTTTTTTGATATAGCTATTAAAGTCATTTATTTTTTACTTTTAATATTGCAGTTAATTCAGGTTAATCTCATTGGATTTTCTCAGTCTCCTATAAAATTCCAAAATTGGTAGAATAAAATTAGATATTTTAAATATATAATTATTTTAAACTCGCTCTAAAGAGTAGTGTTAGGGTATGTATTTTGTTTTTAAGTATCTAACCATTAAAACTATTACAGATCAATTAATTTTTGGATTTAAAGGTGTGTCCTCAATTTGGTGTTGGAATAAGCAGAGAAAATGATTCTCTGTCTTCACCTTCCCACTTGTATCACTGAACAGACATCACGTATGACTTTAAAAGCTCATACAGCTCTTAAACACATGCATACTTACAGATTCTACTTTCCTTGATGTGCATAATGCTTCATAAAAACCTCTTGTTTCATAAAAAAAAACAGCAAAAAAATTGCTTTTTATTCAACAATGTAACATTGGTGGTCTTTAAGTAATTCTGAATCATACGTTTGGTTAAACAAGTTACAATTATTTACTAAGTTATTATAAAAATCATCAGTTTGAATATAATATACGGTTGAATCTAAAATAATATTTAATTATTATGCACATTGAATGTATTTAAAATAACAATAAACAAATAATTCTTATTTATGACATATATTTTTAATTAATTCAATTAAAAATATATGGTATTTGATAAATTATGAAAAACTAATTTTTTAATTTTAATTTTTGTTAAGAAAATCCTCTTGTAAATACTTATGACATAATTTAATTCAAATCTAATAAAGTACCTAAATATTAAATTTTCTTTACAGTTTGTTGCTTGTTTAATATTAAATCAGAATAGAAGTGCCCATCATTGGTATAGACCTGAAAGTACAATGAAGCAATGATGGTTTTTGTTCGTCATTAGATAGTTATTACCTACTACTACAAACTACCGGTTATGAATTAATTAGAACGTTTAAATATTTCACTGTTAAAACTTATAACAGGTTTTCCGTACGGCTGAGCTGACATCGACTACCACGAACATCCTCACGTCAAATAGCTGTTTTATATAATATACTTACAAGTTTTCGGTCCCCGCCATGACAAGGTAAAGGTCCGATTTTTAGCACAAAACACCGCGCTTTGACATGACGGGTGGTCGCCAATGACCAATTATTAGCAACGCTCAAACGTACCTAGAAACACTACCATCATAAAATACCGTGTGATGGTTCACAACCGCAGTGCACCAACAATTTATACCAGTATATATTTTTATGATTTTTAGTATCGCCATGCTTATGGAATAAATAATGAAATCCAGGTAAATCCAGCGCCGGTCTACGAAAACAGTACAGAAGGCGATCCGCACACTTATTTTTCAATAACTGCTTGATAATACAATAATTAAAATGAAAATATGGTGATTTGTACACACTCATACGGAAATATTACATTATATAATGTGACAACAATTATTAAAGACGGTGTATTCACTTTGGTAGTCAAAATAATAATATGATTTACTGCAAATTTCAAAACTTGATTTTCGTGTCCAAGTACTTTAAACTTTAAAATGTCAAAGCTTAGTGCTTACGCAATTGCTCGATCGACAATCAAAACGATACTGACATAAATTCACAAGACATAACGCAGTACCATAGACCGGCCCATCCTATACTAAGTACTGTATTTAGTATAGGATGGTTTATGATGTATTTAATATACATGGATAGTCGCAAGCTGACATAGCGCAGTGATATCCGTGGTAAATAGGTCTATCCTTACTTGTACGATCATTTTCGTACTGTATCAGAGTAACTCAGTAACCGAAAAGCGCTACCTATCATGACACGGTAGAAACGCAAAGAGGGCCGGTCTATGAGTAAATCACAACTCACAATAATAAAGTAAATAATAAATTTTAAAAACAATAATTGCACGCACATAATATGTTACCGCGACAACGTACGGGACGAGAAAAAGTATATAATACGGCGGCCGTGATAATTAATTTGCGTAGACGGCGCGGTGCCGTATGATAACACGGTGTTAAGGTACGGTTTCCCTTGCGCGATCGTGAACGCGATCAGCGAACGCGAACTACGAATTAGATCGCGTTCGCGTCATGTTGGTTTGCTCTAGACGATTCTACATTGCGACCGAAAGATTTATAATTTATATTTTAACAGTAATCCGTCAGTCGTACTCGATATTTTGAAGTGCAAAGTTCACTGTGCACGAGTACTGTTCGTTTTAAAAAATTATTACAATGGATAAAGTTGATAAAGAAATCTTAAAAATTCTTTTGCAAGAAGAGGAAGAAGATGATGAGATCTTGCTCTTGCATTTGTCGGAAGAAAAAAGAAAGCAGCATGATCCATTATTTACAAAGAGAAGTACTGAAGGTTATCATGAAATACTTATCAACGGCCATCTGAAAAATAATGAAATTAAGTTTAGGGAATTTTCTAGATTAAACCGTAATCAGTTCGATTTTATTTTAAAAATAGCATTTTTGTACAAATGTACAATACATACTTAATATACAAGCATATTATGTGCGAACTACAACTATAATTATATGCCATATTATGGTCTAATATATCGGGAAAGTAAATTTTCAGTTAGCTATATCGTAATTGAGTTTCAGGTGATACCTAATATTGAAATTAATAATAGTTTTATATTATATTATATAACTATAAATTTTAGAAACATAGTTAAGTACAACAATTAAAATTCAATATGTAATTTATAATATATAACATGATCACCATCAAATAACAATAGTTTTGAATAAATAACTTATAGTATATTTTGGACGATGTTATGTTTCATAAATATATGAATAATGTCAATGAAAATAATATATGATCTCGTTATATTCTTATTTGTTTTTTTTTTATATATTGTTTTATAATATAACCATTTGAACCGATGGACATAAAATGGGTTATTTTGTTATGTTACATGCGTGAATAATATTTTATTTTATAAATAAAATATAAGACATCGGAAGTATAATCAAATTATTATTTGACTGTGTGGTGGGGGGGTCCAGGTTAGGTTAACTTAAGCTTCGTAGAGCCTTGATAACATGATAAACAAATTTTAATATTTAAAACTACACAATTTTTATACTTCAGTATTTTAAGTTATTTTATAATTATTATATACGTGATACGTTGACTTCTATCTCTATTACGCTCAATACCTAAAACCGTCAAACAATGAATTACAAAATAAATAGCACAATTATTATAGCAAATAGGACAGCAACGTTTAATAAAATGCATGTACACGAATACTTCATAGAAACATTCAAATATATTACATAGGTAGGTAATTATTAAGTAAAAAAAATTGTTTTCTTTGTGATCAATTTAATTTATAATTGCGATTTTTATTTTTAAGTAGGTACCTACCTAATTATCCAAATAAATTTCCAGGTGTTATAAATTTCTTATGAAATGTACAAAAACATATTTTCGATACTTAAGTGTATTTTAAATTATTTTTTATAGCGTTAAAATATTAAATGAATTGTTTATGTAATACTACTATATTCTATAATGCAATAGAGAAACAAAAAACGATTGTCGTTTTAAATTTATTTTCGGCAAGATGATGCATATTTTTTTTTTTATTGTTATCATGGCTTGTTCGACGGGTTTATTGGATCCAATTTTTGTTTTGTTCCGTACTGCTGTTTCGATCTGACTCTTTCCGCCGGCGGCAGACCATCTTTGAGTATTTGCTTGTTTTCAGTGAATCTTTCGTTTCGCAAATCCACATATATTTTTGGTGGCTGCTCTTTAGGCTTGAGCCCAGCTGACGGTTGTGGGTTTTTAGAAGATGAAGGTGGAATTTGTTTCCAAGACATTTTTAATACTGTAACTACGAAAAACAATAATCACATTTAAATACATATAAAGTAAATTAAGTTGACTGGTTACGTTTGAAACTGAATATAGCCTACATCACATTGGTAAAAACGAAGTAGTAGACGTAAACATAACAGGATATATTATTAAATGACATGTAGGCAACTTATTTGACAAAGTAGAATATTTGTCAATAAAGCAATTTTGTGTGCGATTCATACAAACTTTTTCATCTTATGGCTTTTTAGTGTCTTTAATGTTAATAATTATAAATGTATGTAAATTATATTTATCGCTATTACATTATGGAAATAATAATGACATTTGCATGAAAAATTAAAGTTCGGTTTAGCAAATAATTATTGATTACGATTCAGCGTTTCCCGACCGGTGTGCCGCGAAACGTCATGATTATCAATAATAAACGTTTTATATAAAATGTTGATAGTAAAGATTTTTAATAAATTAAAATATAATTTTTCATAAGTATTCCTAACCTGGGTTTTTAATTATAGAACGTAGCTCCCTTCGAAAACTCCCACGACGCCATCGGCAGCCGCGATGCAAAGTTTGAACAACTCTGCCATACATCAATTAATATAATATTATTCACTTTATACTCACAACGAAGACACCGTCTGAACAAATTGCTTCTTGAATATTTATTTACCATCCGTATAGACTATAGACACTATGCACAACTATCGCGGCTCTAGTAATCAAAATTCAAATCAACAGTAACCGTGTCGAAATGTCACATTTATATACAAGATTTTAATTTGTTAATCGGTCCACGATGAACTTTATAAATCGTTTTACTATAATGGCACACTATTTGTTATTACAAATCATATATACCAGATTCATTAAATCGGACATCAATACTATTTGCGCTGATAAAATATAAATTTAATTGGTAATTAATATTAAAATGTGTAAAAGTAGAAAATATCAAACATCCAATAAGTACTCGCATTATTATGTATAACTTAGCATTTTAGATAAAATTTTATATTTTATTGAACATTATCATAGAGTTTAGCATTTGAGAAAATTATTAGATTTTTTTAAATCCTCATGATTAATTGAATAATGTGAATTGTTAAATGTGAAATGTATACCATTTTGTGTTATTTTTCTCTTATAAGATAAACAGGTATATATTTATAATATCAACTAGAAAACTATCAACTTGAAAAAACTACCCATTATTCAATTGACATTTAGGTGATTGCTTTGATGAACAAAATTATTAGAGTTTAATCATTAAACCATATTATTACCTATGATTACTATTATTAGTAACTCTCGTTTCAAACACATTACTCTCTTGATTCTTTGTCGTTGTTCAGCCCGTACATTTAAAATTGTAATACATATTACTTAGGTGTTAGCTGGTGGCTGGTATAATATAATATGATATATAATGTACTTCCTTAACCCATAAAACGTGGTAAAACGTTATAAAGTATTTTAATAATATAATACTAGGTAGTCAGTTGTTTTATTTGTTTGCGTTTTATTTTTTCGTTCACCGTTAAACTTAATGTAAATATATTTCACATATAAGGCTGCTCATCGCATATTTAACGTTCTACATCCGGTCCCAATGCTAGTATATATATTATAGGTATAGGTATACACAATACATATTGACATTGCATCCTGCAGGGAGGTATATCAACCAAATCATTTCGGGCATTGTTTTGCGTTTTTATTGTGTCAAAAAAAAGAAGACACGCAGAGTTCAACACACATTGTATCGTTTTACCCAAGATATGATCGAAATGAAGTAAAAAATATAATAATATACTGTAGCCTGTAGGGCCGACAAACGTGAATTCTTATCATACACACACGTGGACACGTAGTCCATAAATACAAATACACAAAAAACTAAAATTTGTAAGATCATTAAAATTACATTTAAATACCTACTACTATTATAAAATCACATAAAAATAATATTAAATAATTATAAAATAAATATTAAATTAAATTATATTAAATTATAAATAATAAAAATTTATAGGTAGGTGTACAACAATAATAAATGAGTTAACAACTTATTGATGTACCTTAAAGGTACTGCATATATTGTACAAGATATTGCGTTTTTGTACTATGGAATTTATTTTATTTTCATCTCGTTCAGCCGTTTGTGTAGTTCACCATATTATGAAAAATATTTGGCGATATCGGCTGATATAGATCGTATCCGCTCAGAATTGCTCAAACAAATTCCTACTTTGCCTTAACTTTTCAAAATGTATAGTTATACAGTGTATTGTACTATTGTGTATCTTAAATAATGATGAAAATGTTTATTTACTACTTATTCGATTATCAACAAAAAAATTTTGTAGGTACGCTTACAGCTGTATTTTTAGCTGTACGTGTATTTAAATGTGTAATCACAAATAGTTCACTACGGTACGATGACCATTATCACATTATTGTCATACGATGAAATTATTTTTGTCACACGTCATGCATCTAAGTTGGAGATATCTGTGTTCGTGTAGGGATTATGCAATAGAGAAAGAAAAAAAGGTTGTCGTGGTACATTTATTTTCAGTAAGATAATGCACATTTTATTTTATTTTGATTGATATCATTTTTTTTTCGAATCTTTTATTTGGCTCAAGTTTTGTTTTGAACCAAACTGCGGAAACTGCATATGATTTTCATATAATTAAAACTCGCGATTAGGAAAGCACAGTTCGATCTACACCTCATAGTGTGTCTAATACATAGAATACCTATTAGAATCACATCGATAAATGGGACCGTAAAAATATAAAACCACTGTAGTTATTCACATTATATATTATAGAAAAGGAAACGGACGTTGAAATTCATAAAAATAAAGAGTTTGTTTTGTGCGTCACGTAAACGATACCGTGATGCTTACGACGAGGTGTAATATTAGATGTAACAAATTAATATAATACTTACAACGAAAACGCCGTCTGACTAAACTGCTTCTCAAGTATTAAATTTATTTGTTGTCTGTTTAGGTACTATATGCACTACTATCGACGACCGTACTAATAATTCAAATGAACGGTAGCCCTCTCGAAATATCACATTTATATACAATACTTTAATTTGTTGATCGGTCCACGACTCCACGATGAACTTTATAAATCGTTTTACTATAATAGCACACTATTTGTAATTATTACAAATCATATAAGTCAGATTCATTAAATCTGACATCAATTTTATATGAGCTGATAAAAATATAAATTTACTAATTACTTTCTTGTTAATTGATAAAATGAGTATAAGTAGAAAATATCAAACGTCCAATAAGTACTCGCATTATTATGTATAACTTATCATTTCAGATAAAATTTTATATTTTATTAAACTTTATCGTAGGGTTTGGCATAATGGCATTTGTCTATATTATGAGGCTATTCTCATATCATCATAATTATTTGAATAATGTGAATTGGTAAGTGTGAAATCTATACCATTTTGTGCTATTTGCTCTTTTCAGATAAACAGTTAATAAACTCAAGATTATTGATAATACTTTCACCAACTAAAACTTGAAAAAAGTTTCTAAGTACTCATTATTCAATTCACGTTTAGGTAACTGATTTGATAAATAAAATTATTAAGTTAAATCATTAATCCATATTAATAACCATCATTACCATAATACAGTAACTCTCGTTTCAATCGTATTACTCACTTCGATCTTACTATACTCTGTGCACTAAGAATTTTTTTTTTTTAGTAGGTATATTAAAAAATTCCAAAAATCGGATTTTGAATAACTGTTTCATAGGAAAAAATATGGGGGTGACTCACCCTATATGTATGACACTGTAACGCAAGAATTTATGTGCTGTACGAGTAACTTGAGTTCTGACGATACCTTCCTCGAGTCGTTAATGCATTTGATACAATTTTCCATTAAACAATAAAACTACTTTCTCCTCTTTCGAAAACACATCAATAATGAAAAATAATGAACCATAGATTTTGTAGAGTACGTATGTACTATGTATAAAAAAATCTCATACATTATAACATATGACTGTGTATATATATAAACGTTCTACCTATGTAGCTATTATATGCCGTAAAATATTTTATAGTGTATTTGATGCACTGTATGATACGTAACAAGAGTAACGTAATAGTGTATCATAATATAATAATATTTATTATTTAGTTTTATTTAACCACATTTATTTTTATTACTAAAAAGGTCTAAGTCTTAATATTTGTAAAAATGGACGGTATTATTGTGTTAAAAGCATAATGTATTTTTATAAGAGTTCATTTTTTTTTTTTTTTTTTTGGTTAAAACTAAACATGTTTTTATATTTTTTTTATTTTCCCAAAATTAATCTTAAACTAAACTTTATTTAAAAATAGTTTTCAACCCTAGTATGAATGTATGACCATATCATTGGGTAGATTAATTAATAAAATACTTATAAATTTCTAGTACTAATCAGATTAATTGAGCTTTAATCTTATTATCTATAATATGTTTAAGCAACGAAATATAGTGTGGACGTTGATATGCATAATCAAATATTTATTATAATAATTGATAATCTGTAATATGAGATTTAATTTTACACTGAAAACAAATGAAGAAATTTGATTATAGAATTAACTTAATTATTGTTCACTTTATGTTTTTATAATCATTATTAATTATATTACAAATTACGATCCTGTCAAGATGTATTTTGACTTTTATTTTTTTTTTTACTAAATATTATGCTGTTTTAGAATTACCTAGAGATTTGCCATCTATGAAAGCAGTGAGTAGACGTACTAGCGATGTGGACACAAATCAATTTATCAATGCATTATAACTATTATAATAGTGTAATAACTTCCTGACTACGACGTACGATATTGTTCAATTTTTTTCATTATTTCAATAAATTATTTCTCATCAGATTACAATTTATTATTAAAATAACGAGTTGTTGTCATCATACTCTATATGCTCATTACATTCAATAGGTAGGTACTGATTCGGATGACACGAACATAGGCGTAGCGTATCAAACTTTTTGTATTTCCTCACGGTTATTCATGTAGAAACGCAAAAAACTTTTCTGTCTATATAAATTGTACCGAATCGAGAAGTAGTCCGAAGTAAATCCTACTGTCCTTTTTGTTGATGCAATGAGGAGTAAGGACTAAGCGTGGATGAAAGAACGAAAAGTGTATATAATTAAAGCGAACGACGGTGTCCCAGGGGAAACTGATCTAATAAAAAACACAACATGTAACCCGGATATAGTGCAAGATAGCTAAAAACATGGATAGTCATGCGATATCTGTGCGAATTCGATCACCCTTATCTGAGTTCGGATAACAAAACACACCTAGCTGTGGTAGCGGCTAGCATTAAGTACCTATATCTTTCGAATGATAATGAACGATGCTCTGTTTTCGTGTTTTTGAAATTATTAAAATATTATTATTTATTAGTGATTTCTGCGGTGAGTGGAACATTACAATTTCTATAATATGATTAGTTGTTACAGACCTTGTATCCTATTTGTATCTGTATGTCCTAATTGTATTGTAATATAAGATAATATTGTGTTTAATTCATTGATAAACATATACCTGGAGGGTGAAAACAGATACGAGGCTGAGGTATGATAAAAACAACGGGAAAATCCAGGTAACTTTAATATCCTAAAAGGATTAAATATCCGAAACTATTGGAAGTATGGCACAACAGATTTTTTTAAAGTGGACATTTCCCAAGACTATCATTATAAAATAGTCGTTTTATCTTAAACTAACAATTGATGAACATTTCAGAGGCTGCTCATAATACCACTCACTACAAGTAATATTACTTACTATATTAGTAATAAACAATAATATTAGTAAATGCCAGTAAGTTATATTTGATTTTTGAATTATTAAACTATTGTATTTTATACATATACGTATATACACCCAGAGAAATATCTTGGGTACTTTTAACAAACTAGGTTTGTTAGTTATCGATTAACCAATAATTGTAGAAATTAAAATCATGTTATTGTTTTAAAAAACTGTTTGTTGTAATGATTATATATTTGACTATTATAATAAACCAAATTTGTTGATTTGATAAAATTATTCAAAACCTTTCCTCGTAAAAATTATAAATATTTTATAATTTTTACTAACAACTTTTGTTAATTTAATTAACTTTCTAATTAATTTAATAAACCTTGTTAATAGATTGTAAAAATATATTAATATTGTTGCTGTGATTTTTTAACCGATCATTCGAATTAAAACTACAAACCATTTTATTGTTTTGATCGTTTATAATTATAAATTTTATACGTTACTTAATATATTAGTTATAAATAACTTTTTATGGATAGGATTTTTTAAAATGTTATCTAAAATTTAAAAAATATAATTAAAATGGACGTCTGACAAAAATGCCTCTATGTCTCTTGTCTATGGTCCCGTGTCTTGCACACACACTACGCTACTATTTTATTACAATTATTATAAAACTGTTATATACTTTTTATTTGCGTCGCGTCATCTTAGTGATATCGTTAATTCACAAGATATTGTTATTCTGCATGTTATTAACGGTTTTTAATTTGTTTTAAGTGGTTAATTTTCACAATATTGTTGTTTTTTTGAACTGTTATTTAGTTAACTTATATTCAAAGGCGTAAAGTGATTAATAAGTAATAGGTAAGTACAATAAGTCATTTATTCATTATAACGTTGTTGAGTAAAGTTGTACACAGTACTCACTACAATACTAATAGGTAAAAAGCGGATGTCACCATCATTTTTGTAAGGTATGGTATAACACTTAAAACTAACTAATGTTTAATATATCTACAGCTGTGTATGAGTTGATTCCCAATTTTCCAAGTATTAAAGACTGAATTACTCAGGGGCTAGGGCCTGTCCTAGGGTAAATTAATTTAAAATGATTTGTTTTATCTGTAAATCTAAATTTTCATCATTATCAACATTGGTAGTTCATTTCAAAATAATACATATGTTAAAGCCATCTAGTACATATGAATGTACAGAAAATCAATGTTTCTAGGTTTTTTCTACTTTAGATAGTTTTAAAAGACACATACAAAAACACACTAATAATGTTACAAAGAAAATAAAAATTAACCATAAAGAAAAAGAAATAGATGATAATACTGTAATACCTGAAAATATAAATAAAGATGTGAATCTTCACAATTCCCTCAAAGAATCTCATAAAACTCAATGTGAAAATGTAATGCCTAAGCCTAATAATTATGAAAATGGTGTTGATTGTACAAATTTTAATATTGATATTGCTATTAACACAATTCATCAATCAGCAATAAATTTTACAATGTCACTGCATAATAATAATAATTTTTCAAGAAAGGATGTAGTGAGTTTACAAAAAGAATTTTCACAGAGTTTGATTGAACCTATTACTGATGTATTAATTAATTTTGTAAATAATAAAATTTAAGACCCATTATTACTCTCTTCTTTTCATACTTTAATTTCAGCTATTTCTACACCATTTAAATTATGTAGTTCAGAGTATCTTTTAAACAAATGGTTAACAAATAATAATTTGTTTACTAGTGTTAATCAATTCACTATTCATAATGAGATAAATTTAGTTTCTACTCTTGGAGAAACCAACTATAATGAGCAAATTACAAAAGGAATTTTAATGCCAATACAATTTCAATTCAAATCATTTTTTGAGAATGACAATAACTTGAATAAAACTTTAACTCATTATCAATACTTGAAGAACAATTCAGATGATACTATTTTGACACATTTCATTCAGGGGGCTTTATGGAAAGAAAAAATGTCACATTATCATAATAAAATTGTAATTCCGTACTTTTTATACATAGATGATTTTGAAGTAAACAACCCATTAAGTTCACACTCTTCTTGTCATTCTATTTGTGCCATTTATTATAGTTTTCCGTTAAGTGACCAATCCAAGCTTTCCAATATATTTGTTGCTGCTTTACTAAAGTCAATTGATATAAAAAACTTAGGTAATGATCAATGCCTAAAACAATTAATTAATGAGTTAAATAAACTTGAAATTGATGGTGTATTTATTAAAACCTCAGAAGGGGAAAAAAGTACACTTTATTTTAGCTTTACTTGTTGGTGATAATTTAGGGCTAAATAGTGTTCTAGAATTTAGTAAATCTTTTTTCGCAAACTATTTCTGTCGATTTTGTAAAGAAAATAAATTGGTTACCCAAAAAGCATTCGAAGAAAATGTTTTGTTACTTCGAAATTATGAAAACTATTTAGAAGATATAAATACAAATGATTTTAAATTGACTGATATTTATAAAGAACCAATTTTTAATCAATTAAATTTTTTTCACGCAACAACAAATTATAGTATCGATATCATGTATGATATTTTTGAAGGTATCTGTCATTATAATATGTGTCACATAATAAAATACTACACCGAAAATGTAAAAAATTTCTCATTGCATACATTAAATTTAAGAAAACAAAATTTTAATTATGGAAGTATTGAAATTGGCAATGCCTCACCACTTATTCAATCAATTCATATTCAGAAATTCCACTTAAAAATGACTGCACGAGAAATGATGACTTTTGTGCATTTCTTTTTATTAATGATTGGTGATTTAGTTCCAAAAGATGATCCAGTATGGGCATTTTTTTAAATTTTCTTAGAAATAATAGACATTTTATTATCAAGTCAAATTAAAGAAAATACTATAAATCATTTAAAAGAACTTATTAAGCATCATAATTTAAATTACGTTTTACTTTTCCAGGATACATAAAACCAAAACATCATATCCTATTGCATTATCCTTCAATTATCAAAAAATCTGGCCCTCCTAAACATTTTTGGTGCTTTAGATATGAAGCAAAACACAAAGACCTTAAAGCATATGCTCGTAATATAAGTTCTCGAAAGAATATAACATTGTCATTAGCCAAAAACTGTCAATATAAATATGCATATAACATAATGAATTATAAAAAAAATAAAAATAATATAGAATTAGAGGACAAACATAAAATAACTAGCAATCTTACAACTTTTTTAGAGAGAATTTATGGCTTTTTATTTGATATTAATTTATGTAGCTATTCTCAAATAGATTATAAAGGAACAACATACAAAACCGGATATTTTTTAACAAACTTAATTGATGAAGTGTGCTTATATGAGATTTTAGAAATTGTCATAAATTTAAATAATTTAAATGTTATAATTGTAGTTAATCAGATTGAAATTGATTGCTATTGTCCTCATTTAAAAGCATACAAAGTCAATAAAGATAAAAATACAATTTTAAAAACTGTTTTAAATCCAGAAGACTACAGTGGACTATCAATAAATATTTCTAAACTTTTAAATGGGGATTTATTTATAAGATTGAAAGAATATTATTAAAAAATTATTTTACTTAAGTGTATAAATATTAAATTATAATATTATATACCCATACAATTAAATCATTTAAGTTAATAGTTAACCATTATTATTATTATTATTATTTTTTTTTTTTTTGTAATAATTTTATTTATCTATATTGCGTTGTATCATTATTTATTATATTAAGTATCAAATATTTTCAAATAGTGACAATTTATCACAGGACCAAATACTACATGCATCAAAATCATCAAATAATGAAACAAATATAAATAGTTTGTCATTACTAGGGCCCGGAAGTTTATGCACTAAAAACTACCAAAATATGCATGCACTTATGCGCTTAAAAATCGTGATATATGCGCTTAAATATGCCCTTATTTTTTTAAATTTATAAATATAAGGAAAAAAACATTTTTATACTACTACGATTTTTATTCAAATTTCTTTGACAGGTAATTAAGAATATTATTAATTAATATACATTTTTAAATATTGCAATTCACAATCAACGACTTTGATAAATTTTCAAATTTAAATGACCGCCGGTTATCTGCCAACATATTTTTGTACACCGAAAAGCTCCGCTCCACGTCAACCGAAGAAATTGGTGCGTATTTGAAATATAGTAGATCATCACAAGAAATATCTTCAGGTAAATTATCCATTGAGATTTCTTCTCCCAGCATAACTTTTGAAATTTTGGTTAGTATTTTGAAGTCCAGATTCTTCGCAATAACTTCTTCAAATTTTTTATAAATTGTAATGCCTTTGGAACATTTTATTGTATTTAATTTATTTTCTACATTCTCCACTGTTTTTATTGCGTCAGTTAAAAGAGTTCCCTGAGTTTCTAAACATGTAATTGCCGTAGTTAGAAATCCATAATTTGTATAAATAAAAGCTAAATTAGATTCTAAATCTGTTTCTGACATAATTTTTTTAACTTTTCAATGGCTAGCGCATCATCAGCATCTAATAAATGTACGACTTTTTTAATTGCTTTAAAATTCTCACAATAGTACATTGCGGCTTTTAACCAGGTTCCCCAACGCGTAATGATGGGAGAAGGAGGCAATGGTGTTTCTGGGGCTTCTCTTCGGAACAATTCAACGCGAGCTGGCGCCTTTAAGAACACTTTTTTCATATTCAAAATAAGTTCGTCAACTTTTGGAAATTCTGCACGAATTTTCTCGCATACACGATGCAAACCATGGGCGAGGTAAGTTATACGAGGTGTGTTCAAAAAGTACCCGGAATTTTCGTTTTTTCAAAAAAATATTTTTTTATTCGTCTACATCAATGTTGTCCCCTTCAAAATAGCCCCCCCAGATATAATACACTTATGCCAGCGTTTTTTCCAATCTTCGAAGCACTCTTGATATTAACTTTTTGGCATGTCCTTGAGCACTCTCAGCGATTCGGCTTTTATTTCTTCAATCGAGGAAAAACGCCGTCCTTTCATGGGTCTTTTCAACTTTGGGAACAGGAAAAAGTCACACGGAGCCATATCTGGGGAATATGGAGGTTGGGGCATGACTACAGTATTGTTTTTGGCCAAAAAATTACGAACAAGCAACGACGAATGAGCAGGTGCGTTATCGTGGTGCAAAAGCCATGAATTGTTTTTCCATAAATCGGGGCGTTTTTTTCGGATTGCTTCACGCAAACGTCGCATAACTTCAAGGTAATACTCCTTATTAACCGTACGACCTTGTGGTAAGAACTCTTGATGTACTATGCCATTAAAATCGAAGAAAACAGTAAGCAAAACCTTGACATTTGATCGAACTTGACGTGCTTTTTTCGCTCTTGGTGACGTTGAATGCTTCCAGGTGAACGATTGTGCTTTAGTTTCGACATCATAACCGTACACCCATGTTTCATCACCAGTTATGACCCTTTCAAGTAAACTTGGATCGTTGTTGACGTCATTTAGCAGCTCCTGAGCGATGTTCATGCGATTGTTTTTTTGGTCAAAATTCAGCAGTTTTGGAATGAATTTTGCTGCCACTCGTTTCATGCCCAAAACATTTGAAAAAATGTTATGACATGAACCAATCGATATGCCAACTTCATCAGCAACTTCTCTAATTGTGATTCGGCGATCATTCAAAACCATTTTTTCCACTTTTTTCACATTTTAGAATAGAATGCTTGAATAGATTTTGCAGCTTTCACCATATATGGTGCTGCATCGGTCACAAATAAAATAACATCGTCATGGTTAATTCCATTTGGCCACAAAGAAAAAAGGGTTCTATCAAATAATTTACTTATTGTCGTGTGGTTGGCTTTTTCTAATACTTCTGAAGCTTTTAAAAAATTTTTACCTGGTCCGTCGGTTAGTAAGGTTCCAATTATCACATTCGCCACATAACGTCCTTCTGTATCTGTTGTCTCATCTATAGACACCCAGATTTTTTTTTAAGTATTTGATTTCTTATTTCATTCATCGTATCTTCGTAGCAATCATTGACATATGTTTTTCTCAGTGTAGATACAGATGGTATATCTTTATTTATGTACTTTTCAAGGAATAAACGTAGATGAGGATTTCCTAATTTTTCTAATGGAATATTTGATTTTAAGAATGCTTCACATAAATCCTTAAAAAAGTCAGATTTTCGTGTTGGAGTAGTAATTAGCTGTTGTGTGGCATTTTTATTTTGACGATTAGAGGCTCTTATATGTTTCTCAGTACTTAAGT
This sequence comes from Aphis glycines, assembly GCA_009761285.1. Classification (NCBI taxonomy): domain Eukaryota; kingdom Metazoa; phylum Arthropoda; class Insecta; order Hemiptera; family Aphididae; genus Aphis; species Aphis glycines. Next base: position 54,309 of record VYZN01000833.1, read on the forward strand.
GCTGAGTGACACTGAAACGTTTTTCGCACTTTATCTTGACTTCGCATATCTTACAAAATAATACACTCCCGTCGAACGCGAAAATATGTTCACCGAATTCAGTAACGTAATTTTTACCTCTAACGGTAACTGATGTTTTTACTTTCGGCATTTTAACACAAGTTAATCTAAAAAGGCGGACACTCGATATTCACTCACGGAACTACGGAAGACGTCAAACAATATCAACGAGAAATAACGAACTGACTGCATTCTTTAATCGTGTTATTGTAATAATCCCAATAATAGAAAATATCAGCACTTTTCTAAAAATAAATATATTTAATTGAAAATATATTGTGGAATACCCGTTATCGGGCCGCCGCCGCCAATACAACTAAATAATTTGGTATTGTTTTATTTTTTTATCAATAGGACATTCAGAAGTAATTTATTTTGTGAATTACATAACATTTTACTCTAATATGCAGTTAATATCAAAAAAGTTGTAAAATATGCGAATAAATAAAAAAACCTCAAAATATGCAATTATATGCAAAATAAAATTTTGTATTTGGATTTGTTTAAGTATAATTCAAATTTGTAGCTGATCTAGCAATTTTTTAGTCCATTCAGTAAAAACATGCAAATGCATGAACTTCCGGGCCCTAGTCATTACCCACCATGTCAAATGATGAAATCTTAAACATGTGGGATATTCTAAATTCTTGGAACCTAGAATGTGTGTATCAAACTTGTATAGGTAAGAATACTTGAATTTATCTAATTTTTTTAAACTAAAAAAAAATTTGTAATTAAAAATGTTGCCAGATAAATAAATTACCATTTACACTTTACAGTCATAGATGATTTATTAAATAATTATTAAGTAAATCAACAACATTTGCTGTAAAATATTTTTTCATTGTGTATTATGATACATAAATTGATAATTATAGGTTTATGTAATATACAATTTCTTGAATATTATGTAACAAATAAATATACTTATTAAATGTATATAATATAAATAATCATTTTTATTTTTAGATCAACTTATAGATACAGGTGCATTGAAATCTATGAAGAGCAAACATATAGGATTATTATTAACTAACTTTCCACTTGGAATACATATTAAATTTGAAAAACATTTAGAAGAGTATCAAAAAAATCAAAGACAACAACTCGATGTTTCAATATTGAAATCTAAATTAATAACTGAAACTCCAGTCCAAAATTTAACTTCACAAAATACTAAGCCACCAGCAGTTGGATTTGATCTAAATGACATTTTAATCAAAAGTACTCAAGGTTCAATGATAATAGATTATTACTATAAACAAAAAAAGTTAAATGAATCGTCTCGCTTTTTATTGGTGGAAATAATCATAAATGATCTAATTAAAAAAAAACAGAACCATGACAATAGATTTAGCCGATAATATATCGAATGCAATTGTCAAATCATTTCCAACAGAAATAAAGGTAAGAACTTTGTAAACCATCAACTAAACTATATAATAAAACTGATTTAAAGTATTACTTAAAAAAGGTTGATAAATTTTACTAATTATTTTATTAATTTATAGGATGTATATTTCTTAAAAGATTTTTCTTGTAAAGCACCAAAGGGAAAAGTTTATGCCAAATATTTCAACACAATGAAAAGACTCAAAGATGTTGGTTTAAAATCTACCAAAAAGATATTTGAGGATAAAAGTATTTTAAGTAGATCATCTCAAGATCAAATGGATTTTTATTTGAACGGTGGGTTATGATTATTGTTTTTACATATAACCATTTAAATAATTGGCATACAAATTTACAATAACTATTAATTAATTGATATAAGTGAATACAAATTTTACTATTTAGTAATATAGAATTTTAAAATATTTAAAACAAAGTGTGTAAGAATCAAAATAATTTAATATTTTGTTTTTAATTGTATTCACTTAAACTAGGTTATCAGAACTGTGGCTACTAGAACATAATATAATAATACTTGTCTTGAAAATAATTTTTAAAAAAATTTTTTTTTTTTATGTTTACCATACATTCATGTTTTTTATTATGTTATTGTAATTTTTCTAATTATTATTTGCACAGAAAACGAATCTGGATCTGTTGAATTAACTAATATATTAATAAATGATGAAGATTTATCTTGGCCTGAGATAGAAACAATATGGAGGAAAACAGTTAACTTTCGACTTAAATTCATAAAAGAAAATAATACCTCATCTATTTTTAAAAAATGGGTTCATTATACAAAACCTTTGGGTTACAAATTAGTAAGTTATTGGATATATTATCAATAAATTTACTTGTAAATAATAAATATTTTTAGGTTGAGATTGACTTTTGCCACATGTATTCTAAGTTCAAAAACTTATCTGTGAAATTTGGAGATAAATTGTCAACTCTATTACAAATTTTTGATGATCGTGTTAAGGATAGTGGAAGTAAAACACTATTACAACAGTTAAAAGAATTTATGTGATAGTAAGTTTTGAAGTCAATTGCAATATAGATTTTGTAACTAACCTAAATTATAAACTTTTTAGATGGTAAATTCTTGACCATGTTGTATCTACTACATTCATTATTTATACCAACGTCCAAAAAAGTAACCTTGGATGAAAATGGAAAAAAATCTACAATAAAATTTTCGATTAGAGATTCGCAGAATATTTTTATCTTAGTAGCACCAACTGCAGTCGAATTAGAATTGATAATTAATAAACTAAAAAGCCAATCAAACAGTATACAACCATGTATATTAGTAGTAGGCTCATTATTGTATCCAAAACAAGTGTTAGTTTATTTTGATGATGTTAAATATAAACTATTAACTGTTTTAAAAGCTATTGATGTCTGCTTCAAAATTTTCCATGTGTTCAATTTGGAATACCCTTTAGAATGCAGTAACGTGTGGTTGTTCTTACAAGTTTATTTTTATGAAATATCTACAAAATATGATAAAAGTTGTAACTTAGTTAGACAGATTTGTTCTGAACTGGATTCACAGTAAATGCATGTAGATACAAGGCAATATTATAGTATCATTATTTTTTTTTAATCATTTTAATTTTTAAACCTATTTATTGTTTTCATATTTATTTATTTAATTTTAACTGCTGTTTTAATAAAACAATATATTTTTCTTAGGTATATTTAGTTCTTAGTAGGTACAAGACAATTTTAGTATCAGTTTTTTTTTAAATAATTTTAATTTTTAAATCTATCTATTGTTTTTATATTTATGTATTATATTTAACTACTGTTTTAATAAAACAATTTTTTTTTATATGTGTACAAGAAAATATTTGTATCATTTTTTTAAAATTATTTTAATTTTTAAACCTATTTGTTGTTTTATATCTATGTATTATATTTAACTACTGTTTTAAGAAAACAATATTTTTTTTTATGTATGTACAAGGAAATATTTGTATAATTTTTTTTTATCATTTTAATTTTTAAACTTATTAATTGTTTTACATTTTTTGAACTTATATTTACGAATTATATTGAACTACTGTTTATTAAAACAATTTCTTTTTCATTATCTATGATAACAATAGTTTTCATTCTCAATAATTCCTACGTTTTCCTTGCATTTAAAGTTAAGGTAACAAGCAAATTTGTTGATTTGACTACCTATTTGTAAGTGAATAGGTACTAATATTGGTTTGTAATACCAATAATATCATTTTATTGATGCTAATAAATATTTTATTCATTGTAAAAAAGTAATAAAGAAATTTATTGATCCAACCACAGTTGATTTGTAATATCAATTAATGGTTTGTTGGCAGTATAAATATCAAAAATCTCTATTTGTAATATTAACAATTATTTTATTGATATTAATAAATATTTTTTAGTTATTAAAAAGTAATTAAGATATTTATTGATCCAACTACAGTTGGTTTGTAACATCAATTAAACGGTTTATTGATCAAATAAATATCAAAAATCTCGGTTTGTAATATCAACAATTATTTTATCAATGCTAATAATTTGTTCATAGAAAAAAGTACAAAAGAAATTTATTAATACAACCAAAAATAGTTTGAATTATCAATTAACGGTTTGTTTACCGTATATTAATGAACATTTTATCGATTCAACCTAACTTTTTTTTAATTTCACCAAGATATTTCGTTGGGTGTAAAGTTGCATAAATAACAATCATAATTTTATTTTTGAGTGTAAAACAAACTAGGACCTCTAGTGGTATTCAATACAATAATAAAATATATTATATAGATGCAGCGCACGTTTATTGCAATAATTAAATCTTGAAACTATTCGATGTTATATTTTTACATACGTAATATGATTATGAAATCGTTGTTATTGATCTAATAAAATGTAGGTACATGAAAACTTTTGAGCGGCAACGTATTCATACTTAAAAGATCTACATCTGAATTGTTTCCCATATTTTATGCGACAGACGTTCGAATCATCGATTATTCCACTGGGAATTGTATTTAACAATAGACTTTGGGGCCTATTTTCGAGTAGAATATATACCAATGATAAAATGCATGCAGTTTCTATGCACAAACGTATTAATAAACCAAAATAAATATTTCATTATTTCACATAATTAATAAAATGTAACAATGATATTTATTTGAAATAAACAAATCAAAGGCGGCTTGTCAGGGAAGACTTTGAGACTGCGTCTCCCCCTATAAAAAAAACCAGTTATTTGTAAATAATGATTAATTAAAATAAAAATGCATAAAAATATTTTTATTTGAATTAAAAATATATTATATGATTTTTTTTGTTTAGTATTACCTATAATATTATGTTTGTTATTATAAATTGGAAGCCACAAAGTCTAAAACCTATAAATAGTTATTTTAATAGAAATGTTATATTAGTTTTTTCGACGACGACGACGGTAGCCGTTACAGTGAAACTGCCGCCCGACAGTAACAATCATAATAATATGTAAAATGTTGAATGGTACGGACGGTTTGACGGAAGGCCGGTGGGGGCCGGGGAGAATAAGCTCCGTATTATAGACGCTATTGAAACTGGGTTCACGACAATAATATTGTCGTACCGTGCGCCGTTCTTATATAGTCGTCTTCATAATTTAATTTATTTTTATTGTTTAATAATTAATTATAACACGTTTACTACAGGCATACTATCTTCTATCTGATATTTATTATATTTGTAATTATTTTAAAAATGCAAAAAGACCAAATAATAGACTTTTTATTAACTAGTGGTTAACTAAATATTGTATTATAATGAGTTTTTCAATAAAAGAGTTTTTCTTGTTCGTTGTTGTATGGAGTTTATGTTAAATAATTTTAAATCTCCCTAGAATATTAACTCACGAGCCGCTACTGAAACAAATATAACGTGTTTGAACAGTAAGATTTTGATAAATTCGGTTTATAATATATTTTTTTTTTTATGAATTGCTTTTGGTTATAATAGTTCTAACCATTATCAAATAGTTTATAAAAAGCATTAAAATGTTTAAATACTAATTATTCGAACCAATTGGGATGTATACCGTTCCTGTATTAGGAATATTCGTTGTAATTATGCGATTATTCATAATATTATTAGTGTGAATTTCGCATATTTGTACAAATAATACCTATTACCTATATGTACGCTGTCAACGGTAACAATTTTGACAATAATATTATATAGTCATTGCATACAGTTTTGTTTATCAATAATTCCTATATAAATAATTTAACAGTAGGTAACAATCTTACTAAACAGTTAACGTTTCGTTGTTTTACGATTTTTATATTATATAAAAATTGTGCCTACCATCATATTATTTACAATTCATTTATACTTTTCGAGTGCTTACTACTTTACATGCAGCGTTTTTCCAAAACTTTTTTTGCGCGTCTGGTGCAGTTAATTTGCGGTAATGCGTACGTACGTATCGCTGTGTAGGTACGAGTACAATATTAAATAATAACGATATACATTGTTGAAACGCAATCAATGACCTATTTATTATATACATAGGTACGCTTTTATTATTTGCATTTTATCTCACGTCTGAATAATTTCACTAGGCACTTGTTTAATTTTGCCCGTAAAATACTGAACAATACAACTTAAAAACATTTGTTTGCAACATTTAATCTTCTCCTCAGCGATAATTTCTTCAACCATATATGCATTCATATATATCTATAGCATTGCTTCTATTTTTAATGAAAATTTCTCTTATATTCGTGTAAGCATTATGATGCGTATGTATACATATATTTAAGATGTATATTCGCTACCACAAGTTCACACGAGCAGTTGTTAAAACTCGGCTACCTCGTTTATCACTCCGGCACTGTACGTCTGTACAGGTAATATAAATATTTATAATTCATCGTGAATCTGTGCGTACCATTATCTCTGTAGTCTTCATAATAGCTCTTCTATTATACGCTTGTTCAGTAAAATTACTTTTGACTTTTTTTCGCACTTAAGTCTCGAGTCCAAAAACTTTTTTAATTATTTATTTTTACCAAATCCTTATGCAAAGGGTTCAGTAGGTACATTAAAACAGTGGTTCTCAACCGGTATGTCGCGTATTACCGTGGTGTGTGTCGCCAAAATATTATATTATTTTTATATTAATATATTACATATAATTTCATTTGACATAATATATGATATTATTTCAGCATTATGATGAAATAGTAAAACCCAGAGATAAAAAAAACAATTATGAAGATATTCTTACCTCGTAATGATTTCGACGTAATCATAACTGTAGTCTGCAGATAAATAGTAAATTGGCATTATGTGTATATGTAGGTACGTAAATAAGCACGTTCTCACTATTCTCATTCGTGATCACCGTGTTGTGCGCATTGTGTCTGTGTAATTTCGTTATATTTTCATATTTTCTTATACATACCATATTAAAAAAGGTACATTAGGTATGGACAAATTTATAATTAAAAAAGTTTCAACTACGGTTAACATGAGCACTGATGGCTCCACTAATTTGTCGTTACCGTCTTCATCAACAATTAATGACAAAACAGTAAAGCGTCGTAAGTATAATGACAACTATTTAAATTTCGGATTTATGTTTACTGGTGATGATAATAATCAAATACCTCAGTGTATTGTATGTGGCGTAACTTTATCAAACGAGTCTATGGTACCAAATAAATTAAAAAGACATTTAGAGCAAAATTATAGTCATATTAGTAAAAAAAGTTCTGACTATTTTACGCGTTTATTGTCATCACAAAAAAAAAAAATCAACGTTCATGGAAAAACGTTTAAAAATATCGAAATACGGCCAATATAGTGGTAACTATGTATTCATCAATCGAGGATTCAATGGTTGGAAAAAACAATCTGTGTGTTTGAAGATTCATAATGAAAGTGATAGACACAAGTCCAGCATTGAAAAATGGACCACTTTATTTGAGTACTAAACAAAATGATAACTGTATTGCTAATTTATTAACTCACTCAAGACTACAAAATATTAAAGAAAACCGTAATCATGTTTTTTTCTTATTAAAAGCTACTCTGTATTTTGCAAAGCAAGGACTTGCATTCCGTGGCCATAATGAAGAAAGAGAGTCCTTAAATAGAGGTAATTTCATTGAACTATTAGAGACATTTGGAGACAAGAACACAATATTAAAAATGCAATCAAGGTACGGTCATTATACATCCCACGAATACCAAAATGATTTAAAAAGTGTTATTGCTTCATCTACAAAAAATATAATTTTAAATAACATGTCTAAGTTTTCTGCATTTAGTATCTTAGTTGATGAAACAAAAGATACGAGTAAAAAAGAGCAACTGAGTTTCTTGATCAGATTTATTGATAAAAACTATAATATTCAAGAAAAAGCTCTTGGCTGCTATCATATGGAAAAATGTGACGCAGATTCATTAAGTAAAGCTATATTAAAAATTGTTTCGGAAAATAAATTAGACGTAAATAGATGTGTAGCCCAGTGCTACGATGGTGCATCAGTGATGAGTGGATCTTTTACAGGTGTACAAAAGAGAATAGCAGACATTGTTCCACAAGCTATATTTATACATTGTTATGCACATCGGCTTAACCTATGTTTGTTAAATTCAATTCAAGACATAAGATCTGTGGTAAACTTTTTTGATACTATTCAAGGTATTTATACATATTTAATAGCCAAATCAGGTATGAGTTATTTACTAAAATTCAAAAGGATAAAAAAATCAAGGTATTACATTTAGAAAGATTAGTAGAAACCAGATGATCATATTGGTATACCTCGCTACAAAAAATAAAACAGAGATACTCAGAAATTAAAGAAGTTTTGACTATTTTAACTTTGCAAGGAGATCAAACAGCTAGAGCCTGTGGATTACATTAAAAGCGAAGTTTTCTATGCTATTATTGTCAGGTAAATAAATATTAATTTAATATAATATTACTATAGAATGCTATCTTGATATTTTAAAATATAATAATTAATATTGTACATAATAGTACTATCACTCATCAATATTTTATAAAAATATTAGAGATTATTAATTTTAACATTAGAAATAATATATTGTAATTAGCTTTTAAATTATTTAAAATGAAAATTACATTAAGATGACTAGTTGAGGTATTGTTTTTCTTATAATATATGCATTTTGGTTTAAAAATTTAAACTACACTCAGAAAATCTTATTATAACTTGGATACCTAGATTTTTAATGTTAACTATTAAATATTACATGATATTATTTGTATTTACTAGAGATTTACATTGTTTTATATTTATTTACCAGGTTTCTGACACAGATAGACATACGTTTTTCTGAAAAAAACCAAGATCTGTTCAACATATTCCGGATATTTGATCATAATAATAAAAACTATTTCAATTCAGAATGCTTACATTTACAACATTTTTTAAATCATTATAAATATTTTAAAATTAATGTATTAAAAATTCCATCTGAATTTACTTCAGCAAAATCATTGCTTCAACAAAAAAATATTATTCAACCAGATTTAAATTCAATTATTGATACACTCAAAAAACTACCGGCAGCATTTTCAGAAACTTTGAAGATACTTCAAATTATAAACACTCTTCCAGTGAGTACTGCATCAAATGAAAGATTTTTTTCTTCACTCAAAAGAGTGAAATCTTATCTTAGATCTTCAATGGGTGACAAACGATTAAGCGATTTAATGGTCATAGCAGTAGAAAAAAAAGATGCTAACAAAATAGATTTAGACAAAGCAGTAGATGTATTTTCTAAACTAAAAACTAGAAGGTATAAGCTAGAATAGCATAATTAATTTAAAATATTAATTTATATTGTATGGTATTATTTACTATAATATTTTAATAAATGTATTAATTTATTAATTTTATTTGGAATAAATTGTGTTGATTAAATGTAGGTACCTACATATACTAAATATTTTTAGATCTATACCAAAAGGCAAATAAATTATTAATGAATAATTTTAATTCATTAAAATATACCCTTCAATAGTTTAACCTCATACAAGTGACTTGCACACAAACGATGATATCTATATTTACTATTTTATAAAAAAAAAAAAAGTGGCCTGCTTAAATTTTGGCACCTCTATTATAAAACTCAAATGGCGCCACTGCAACAGCCATTAGAAAATTGTGAATAAACTTATAACAGATTAATAATAATAATATTCTTATAACACGCATTCATAAAAATATAATATGGAATATGTTTTTATGTTTACACTTGGCGGCATCTCGCATTATATCGCTCATCCTCAAATTTATTTTTTGTATACGATCTACTGAATAACCACTAACATTTAAGTATTTTTCTTTCAAATTTATAATGGACGTTTTTGAAATCTAAATCAATCTATTTAATCTCTATATTATATCCTATAGTTTGTTTAATTTTAATCTTAATATATAATTATTTTAAAATAGTATTTAATTTGTCTTCGCTTCCACTCTGGTCGCTACGCTCCGGCTACGACTGCGGCTCACGGAAACGGTGATAGAGCCACTAATTATAAATAAAACACTTTCGTAGTGCCACTAACCGTACACTCTACCTAAATACTAAATATAAGTAGATATAGTTAACCATGTGTATGCTTGTAATACAATATCATTGAAATGGAAGGTATATTTTTTTGTAAATGAATTCTAAAATCTTTTTAAAAAATATAGGTAATTTAACAACATTATTACTATGCTTAGTACTGCATTAATGTAATAATTTGTTACTTAATAAATAAATAATATCATTATACATTTTAACAAACCCTTAAAAATTATAATATATTTTAAGATGTAAGACTATTATCTGTGTTTGTGTGTTTGTTTTTACGATTTTTCAGTTTCTAAGTGAGTTATAACTATTTTTTATTATGCTACAATATAAACGTATTACTTGTTAAAAAATTGTACTATTGTAAAAACCAACATACAAGAACAGATAATGTTCAAATCATTAAATTAAATTTCATAATTGGTCGATTCACTCTAATTTTTAAAGTAACTGAGCTAAACGTGATCTGCTGAGCTTAGATATTTCATGTTACGAACTTATAAGATTGGGACAACTCAGCCGGGTGTTACGTCCTCTTTACGCTTTCGATAGGTAAGTAATAAATTTTAGTAATAATAAAATTAACATTGTAATATTTTACTACGAATATTTATGTATTTATTTTCTGAAATTTTTATATAATTTATTATTTTTTTAATAATATAAGACATTGATGATTTAAATTACCTAGCATGCTAAGTAGGTGTATACGAATTATATTATTAATCTTGAAAATGGGTAGCTTTATAAAGAATCTAAAAGAAGTTTTACACATGGAATCCGCAATGGAAGGGCTATTGGTAGCACAAGAGATAATGAGCATGTCAAAGCGTTTACAGGAGTAATCCCTAGATCGGTAAGCTTCAGGTCGGCAAACTCTGTAGTGTTCTTATCTGATGACATTTTTGCATCTTCTGTGGAACGTCGACTTCTGTTTTTCAACACAGATTTCCGGACTTCTTTCATTGCCTCAGTTTCCAGGTTTCGGAGTATCCAATTATATAACTTGATTTTGAACAGGTTGGGGTTTATGCCATTGCTATTCATATTTGACGGTGAACTGGAACTGGTGAGTGACACTACTGAATTGGATCCATCAACTCCACCTCTCAATTTAACTAACGTTTGTCGTCGTTTCCTTTGCAAGTAAACAAAAAAAAAAATATTTATTATTATTATTTATAATACATTTTTTATCAATACTTCAATGTAAAATCAATACATTCCTCACTTCGTTCAGAATCTAAAATAATATAGTAATTTTTATTATAACTTTTATTTTATGTACGATATTAATTTTTACAATAACTTTTATTTTATGTATTTTGATATTATATTCCGTTGATTATTATTTCTTGGATTTTCTTTCCGGGATTCAGATTAATACAACGATTACAATCTTTGATGATAATATTTTTTTAATGTAACCTTAAGTGTTGGTGTGTGTTTATGACACTGGTAAAATTTTAATTTTGATAAACTTTCTATTTTCTTTTTCTTAATTGTTAAAACTATTTTTTTATACAATCTTATTGTTTACTTTTATTTAGTTTACATGACATGTTAATTTTTATTTTATTAAATATAATGTATTGTATATATATATATATATAAGTTGGAGATTTATCGAATCTGCATAATGATTTATAAAGGAATAAAATATATCAGGGAAGTGACTATGAAATAAATGGCTATTATTGGATTCATTTTCCTTAAAAAAAAAAAAATATATGTGCTTACCTCCAACCTGAATGCTGGTTGGTAACGAACTTGGTGGTAGTAGTCTCGACCGGCGGAGATGTTTGCGGCGATTCAAGTCTTGTCCGTAACAGCCACATCATCCACTTGTCGATGTTGGTGTAGTCAGTTGCTGACATCTTCAAACGGACTAGACTTTCTGACAATTCATCAATGTCAACTGAAAATATGATGGTATGGATTATTTTTAAGTAAATAAAATAATGGTTTAAATTTTTGATACAGAACGTGTAAAATATACAAAAATATTCAATCAACTACTTTTTTGAATTCATCATTGAAATAAAAAGAATCAAATGACGTAACGGTATACATTTAAAACTATTAAATATATCTAGTGTCTGAAACGAAATCAATACTGATAAATATCGTAAACCACTAACTTTAAGTATGCGTGTTACTACATGATAACTATTTATATTTAACTAATTATTTTTTTTTAATTTGGACAATAATACAAACAGTTCAATAATTATGACTTATAACAAATTAACACTATTAAAAATAAAAATTAATATAGATGTAAGACAATGTCTTGCCGACTGAATTAAAATCGTATCGAAGGGTTTTTCACTTAATATACATTTATAATATTTAACAATTTTTTTTTCATTTCAACTAACTTAATTTACTAGGGTCAGTACTACCTACTTTATAGGAGTAATTGTTTTAATCAAATTGTTTGTGTATTGATGTTTTAACGCCAAAGTTAAAAATTAAATAATATCTATTTAAACAGTTAAAAAGATTAACAAACAAAAATCAAGTATAAATTATAATATATATAGATAAAATAAAATTAAAATAAATAATTTGAAAAAATGTACACATGAAAACTTTTCTTAGATCATGATGAAGTTTATAAATTATAGCAAGCGAATAAAAATATAAAAAGGATTTTTTTTAATTAGAATATTAGAATTGTACAATATTTGTTTATTAATAATAATATTAGCAAAATAAAATTAAAAATAATTTAAGAACTTACCGTCGGGACGATTAGAATCTGGATGCATGTCAACTACCTCCCCGATAGTAACGACTGCGATGAACAAAATCAAGATTTTTGTTAGAGACGTCATGGTGTTGCTGGGTGATGATCAGAACTCGGAATGTTCGGAATACAGAAACTACTGTCGCGGTCGTGCTCTTTTATAAGGCTAAGACACATCGTGACGGTGGCGCGCTGTTCGACAACGCTTGCATAAAATATTTAAGAAGGGATAACCAGTGCATACTAACCGCTCGAACGATGCAACAGTTTGACCAATTGATCTTGAAACCAATACATTATATTATATTCAAATATATCATATGACATAAACAATCATAGACTGAGCATCACTTGTTAAAACGCAACATAAGTTACACACGATTAGTGGACCTGATATTTTATTGCGCATGTGCGTAGTAATTCAGTAAAAGTGAAATAGTGCACTCGCGTATGACCGTTGGAACTATACCCATGCTTTGTCTATGAGTCTCATGTCAATGTATAATATAATGTATTAACAGTACCATTCCAAAGGTTAAGCAATCATCTCAATTGATATTAAAAATACCATCTTTAAATAAATACCCACTAACATATGTAAATACTAAAAAGTACAAAATTCTACGATAAAATTATTTTCACACGGATGAACTATTTACATTAACATAATATTTGATGATAATTATATGCTCCACCCTTTATATCAATAAATTATTTATATTTATATTGTTATATATTTTAAAATGTTAAGCAACCAATCTTATAAAATATCAAATTATATTATTGAATACATTAAAACAAAGTAAATGCCTAAATAATATCTGTAAAGTACAATTTTATATATTATATTATATTATATTTAAATAATTTATTTCACCATATACAACTTAAATGTTATGTTTGACTAATATACTTTCAAATGTTTTAAAGTATACGGTTATTATAGGATCATATCATATGTTTTGGTTTTAAATCATTTGAATTTATAAATTACTTCAATAGAGTATCATATTTACCTAAGCCTTGTTTTTACTAATAAACTGTATTAATATATATATTTGAGTATTAGAATTTAAATAAAGATAAATTCAAGTATTTTCAATATATTTTTTTTTAATTCAACACTTTTCTTTATGTTTATAATATGACCTCCAATTCTTACAAATTCATTGTACCTACAGATATATATTTAGTATAATGTCATAAAATTTGATGGTTTAATTTTTTACACCAATTGTACTAGTCCTAATGTAACAAATTAGTCTTTTGAATACAAATTATATTTATGATAATTTTCCATTAAGGTTCTGATATACAATATAATTTATAGCCCATAATTGAGGAGAAATAAATTAACTATAAAAAAGTATTCTACTAGTCAAAGTGAAAACATGATATCTACATTTTAAAATGAATTATGCTTTTTAAAGGTTTTTTATAATGTATAATGATATTATTTATTTATTAACTAACAAATTATTACATTAATTCATTACTAAATGGATAAATAATTCAATAATTGCAACTAGATAAAATTTAAGTTGTCTTATGTCATTGATGTAATAAAAAACATCTTGACTAAAATTATATTTAATTCCTTATGTATGTATTATTATATGTATCTTTTCATTTCAAACATCACCAACGACCGATACTACCATCGTCAGCTGATAATGAATTCTAAGTTAAATACATCTTGTTTTATACATATTTTTATGGAACTGATAACTCAGTTTCCACTCCATATACTAGTTAAAAATAGTTTATGTTGCTTAATGGTAAAAGAAAAGCAACAAATTACTGCAGTTTTGTATTTTTTAGGAATCTGATTTCCAGACCCTTTGTCGGAGACAGCGAATAAATTCAATTTTGACTATAAAGTCATACATTTTTTCAACAATTAGTCTTATCATTGTTGAATTTAGCACATTTATCTCAATGTTGAAAAAACAAGAAAAAGTATATTTCAATTGTAAATTATTCTTTTTTTGTGAACGATAGCAGATTTACCTGAACTGCCAAAAACTTTTTTATGAATATCATTGGATTTAATATTTATATTTATAAAAAATTTAAACATGAGTTTACAGAGATCAACACATTTAAAAAAAATTTAAAATAGATTTCCAATCTTCAAGGATATTTATGGTAATATGTTAAGAATATATACCATAATTTTCAATTATATTTAATATTTTTATATTATATTTCAATGCGATGATTGTCATATTAACTGAACCTTGTATTTCATATTTTCAAAATAAAATGAAATTTATAGATAATATTTCAGACATATATATTAGTTGTCACATGTTGAACATGAGTTCTAACATATAAATATATATAATTTACTTAGGTATTATACAAATTATTATTAATAATAAATATTTAATAACTTTCAAAATGCATTTAATATTTAAATGATATATTACAATAATAAAAAAAAAAGAATGTGAATCACACTTGAAAAAAAAACAAATCATAAAAGGTAGTATAACAATTGTGAAATATTATAAAGTAAGATATCTTATTGAAATGTAGACGAAGAACTGATTATTTTCGTTGACAATCTGTTAGATGCCTGATTAAGCCAACTCTTCATTGATTGCTTAACATCATTATCAACTATCAAGAATATTTTCATTAAGTTAAATACTCCTTATAGTACCTTAAAAAATAATATGTTAACTTTACTATGTTTATACAAATATATTGAATATATTATAATATATAAGCATAATATAATTTTAGATAGGTATGATTATGCTTTTATGGTATGTATAATATTTTAAATGTTTATGAATTAATTACAAGGTTGTATAGTTAAGGTAATTTTTAAACATGCTCACCAATTGTTTCACTTTAACAGTGAAAAAATATTCAGATTCTGAAATTAAGAATGTATAAGTTTACTTAAATTAATTAATTTTATATATTTTCAAATTCTTGATATTTCTATATATGCCTTAGAAAAACCCTGGAGTAATACAATATTTTTCAAATGAGAATTCTCCCCCCTCCTTCTATAATTATTATGAATTTAAATTAAAATATGTTAAGCAATAAAATTGGGAATATGTTTAAAAAATCTTGTATATTATATCATACCATATTGAAGACATGATTATGTTTTACAAATCAAGTATTAATTGGCAACTTAAATTTTGAAAAAATCTTTTTCCTAATATAGTAATACTTTAAAGGTGTATCACTAAACACACGTTGAATGATTTGCCAGACTTTTCCATGTATTATATTCTCATTAGATAATCTCACCAACTGTTTTATTCACAACACGAATACAATTATAATATGAATAAAAAAAAAAAAAAATGATTTCTATAAAACTAAAAAAAAGTGTTTTAGTATCCAAAGTAAAAACACGCTTTTGACATTTTAAAATGAATTATGCTTTAAAAGACTTTTTATAATGTATAATGATATTATTTATTTATGATTTTATTTATTGTAAATTATTACAATTATTCATTACTAAATGGATAAATAATTCAATAATTGCAACTAGATAAAATTTAAGTTGTCTTATGTCATTGATGTAATAAAAAACATCTTGGCTAATTTATATTTAATTCTACATATATT
The DNA here is from genome assembly GCA_009761285.1 of Aphis glycines. NCBI lineage: Eukaryota > Metazoa > Arthropoda > Insecta > Hemiptera > Aphididae > Aphis > Aphis glycines. The sequence continues at coordinate 70,729 of VYZN01000833.1, forward strand.
ATTATATGTATAATATTAAATAAATTTGTGAATAAATAAAACGTAAAATTGTTTTTTTTTTTATCTTTGTTAATTACTGAGCACTAAGATAGCATAATTCAACAGACAATTTAAAACTTTAAAATATTATTAGGTTTTATGATTTTCGGTGAGACGTATAAACGTTTATAAAATTCCAATCGTGACCGACTTAAGTAAATGCGTCGCAGTTATTCATCGATAATCCCCCGAGAGAAATCGTTAAGTATTTGTGTACCTACTATACATGGGTTTTTTGTTTGAGTGATCGTCTTTCATGCACTTGTGTGGAAAATCAATACATTTCGCATTGTTCACCGAACACAATACAATATACCTTCTGAAATTATTGAATACCGAATTTTGCCGCTGGTCAACAATAATACGCTGGTGATACACTTTCTAAAAAACTTATAACACAGTATAATATATTTTATTTCGTAGTACCTAGAAGATGGGTACCTTGTGAAATATTTGTTATACGATGATAATACGTCGAAAATGTTTTATGGGAGTACGCCGAGTATGAGACATCATCGATTTCAGAAAAGTCATGGTATTTTATTTAAAATGTTAATAATAATGACATCATAAAACGAAAATAACAAAATACATTTTCAGTAAGTATACTTAAAAATTCAGTGATTCAGATATGTAGTACCTAGGTATAAAATAATTACTGTTGACAGGAATACCTGAGTAGGTATTTCATTATTTTCATTCGTCATTAAATTTATTTTGTGTCTGATTTGTTCGAATAATCAGATGCATAATTCGATTGTATTTTGTTCAACATATAATTTTTATGAGTTTCAGATATAAATTCTTAATAAACGTGTATTTGAAATGTTGTCCACAGCGGATATACCGACTTCCTTTTTTGTCAATATTTGATATGTATTCTAATATTTACACAGCGTTTAATTTCTTTTAAAACCCAAGTATGAGTATTACTTTAAAAATGTAGGTATCACTAAATACACATTGCATGATTTGACTGACTATTCCATGTATTATATTCTTATTAGATAATCTTGCCAACTGTTTTATCTACAACATACCTCCATTTTTAATATTAATAAAAAACAAAATTATCTCTGAGTGCATACAATATATAATATAAAAAAATATATTAAAGGTACCTACTACAATACTATATTATATTTTGTATCTTATAACATTGTATGTTTAGATACTCATACATAATGTAAAATAACAGTTTTAACTAGGTATTTTTCACTAGGTCAATTTGGACATGCTAGCTATTGTTAGTTTTAAGTATTTTTATGCAATACACAACAACATTATATATTTAATTTATACTTGGTAAGTTATGTATTAGGTAGTAAAATTATTAAAAAAAAAATTTTACTAAGAATATAATATATGAAATAGTCGGACGAATCATTCAACATGCAATGTGTATTTAGTGATACATTTTTAAAGTAATACTCATCTTGAACTTTAATGGAAAAATTATTTTTATATGGAAAATAAGTTGTTCAATTTAACTGTGATAATGATTAATATTGATTTAACCGAAATTAAGCGCTGTGTAAATATTAGAATACTTATCAAATATTTACAAAAAAGGAAGTTGGTATATCCGCTGTAGACAAAATTTCAAACACGCGATTATTAATAATTTATATGTGAAACTTATAAAAATTATTTGTTGTACAAAATACAATCGAATTATGCATCAGATTATTCGTACAAATCAGACAAAAAATGAATTTAATGACAAATGAAAATAATGAAATACCTAGGTATATATGATGTACATTTTTTATTTAATATGTTTTACTGAATAAGATGTGAAAACATTTTTATTCAAACAATTTTGAATTGTTAATAAAACTACGTGTTGAAAACTGTATGCACATTATGAGCATGCCGATCAAGAACAACAAAAGCATACGATTATATAGTATATAGGTACATTATGATATTCACAGACTTGTGCCACTTTTTTCAATATCAATATAAATGTTTTTAGTGTATCTATAACCTATTCAATAATGGTTATTGGGTTACATAATAATATAATATTTTATTATATAAGAATATTAAATATCAATATATACATAAGGGTACGCATATAAATATATATATATATATATATATATATAGAGTGATCGAGTGAGAAAGAAAGGAAGTGGCTACTGCTATACCAGTAAGCTGTACGTGTATTTAAATGTGACATGTCGAATCACAAATAGTTTGCTACGCTAAAATTACTATTATAACATCATTATCATACGATGAAATCAATTTTGTAACAAGTGATGCATCTAAACAGAAGATAACTGTGTTGGTGTAAGTATTATGCAAATATGATGCAATAAAGAAACAAAAAAATTATTGTCATTATAAATTTATTTTTCACGTAACGGCCGTAGGTACAATCGGTGTATGATAATGTAATAAAAAAATTTAAGCGTTACATTTAAAATATTAAGTTTACATGTACATTATTTTCACGTGTACTACTTTTATTTACAATTTTTTTTTAATTTGTGTCACGGTTTGTTTAAAGGGTTTATTTCTTTTAATTTTTGTTTTGTTCCGTACTGCTGTTCCGATCTGTCTCTTTCCGCCGGCGGCAGACCATCTTTGAGTATTTGCTTGTTTTCAGTGAATCTTTCGTTTCGCAAATCCACATATATTTTTGGTGGCTGCTCTTTAGGCTTGAGCCCAGCTGACGGTTGTGGGTTTTTAGAAGATGAAGGTGGAATTTGTTTCCAAGACATTTTTAATACTGTAACTACGAAAAACAATAATCACATTTAAATACATATAAAGTAAATTAAGTCGACTGGTTACGTTTGAAACTGAATATTGCCTACATCACATTGGTAAAAACAAAGTAGTAGACGTAAACATAACAGGATATATTATTAAATGATATGTAGGCAACTTATTTGACAAAGTAGAATATTTTTCAATAAAGCAATTTTGTGTGCAATTCATACAAACTTTTTCATCCCAAGGCCCTTTAGTGTCGTCTTTAAAGTTAATAATTATAAATGAATTTAAATTATATTTATTACTATTACATTATAGAAATAATCAAGGTTGGGCAAGTAAACGATTTTTTTTAACTCGTTAAGTTATACGTTAACTTTTAAAATAAAGTAACTTAACTTAGTTTAAAGTTAAAATTTTCTAATTTTCAAAATAAAAAAATTCCAAGCACATAATTAAGTTTATTAGATAGTTTTTCTTTATGTTCAAGAAAATTATTGGTAAAATTTAAAATAATACATCAAAGTATTAACTATCTATCAAAAATCTACTTAGATATTAAAAAAAATCATTAAAAAATTTGCATTATACTTTGGACAGGAATTAACTTAATTTAGATATTTTTGAATAAATTTAACACGTTGATCTTAAAAAAAATAATTTATTAGGTTTAAGGTTATTTGAAAAAAAAAATAACAAATTAATTAAAATTTACTTAACGTTATAAATTAATTTTAACTTTTAATTATCTAAATTATCTGTTTTAAAGTTTGATTTAGCAAATGATTGTTGATTACAGTTCAGCGTTTTTCAACTTTGTGTCGCGAAACGTCAAGATTTTTTCGATATTGATATCAATGAACCGATATCGATAACGGAAAATATATCGTTGTGCATCACTTATTATCAATAATAAACGTCTTACGTAAAATGTCGATAGTAAAGATTTTTAATAAATTAAAATATTATTTTACATAAGTGCCTATTTCTAACCTAGGTTTTTTGAACTATAGGATGCGGCTCCCCTCGAAAACTTCCGCGACGCAATGTTTGAATACCTCTGTTATACACCAATTAATATAATATTATGCACTGTGATACTCACAACGAAAACGCCGTCTGAACAAATAGCTTCTTGAATAATTATTTATCTTTCGCTGTACTATGCACAACTACTGACGACCATGGCACTAGTAATTCAAAATTCAAATGAACAGTAATCGTGTCGAAATGTCACATTTTTATACAAGATTTTAATTTGGTAATCGGGTCCGCAATGAACTTTATAAATCGTTTTGCTATAATGGTACACAATAATAATTACAAATCATATATATCAGATTCATTAAATCTGACACCAATAATTATGTGTGCTGATAAAAATATAAATTTACTTGGTAATTGATATTAAAATGAGTATATTAAGTAGAAAATATCAAAAGTTCAATAAGTACTCACATTATTATGTATAACATAGCATTTTAGATAAAGTTTTAAATTGTATTGAACATTATCGTAGAGTTTGGCATTTGAGTATATAATCAAGTTTTTTTTTAAATCCTCTTAATTAATTGAATAATGTGAATTAGTAAATGTGTAATCTACTAATCTATACCATTTTTTGTTATTTTCTCTATTAAGATAAACAATTAAATATTGATAATACAAAATATCAACTGGAACTTGAAAAAAAGTATCCATTGTTCAATTAAAATTTAGGTGATGGCTTTGATAAACAAAATGATTAAAATTTAATCATTAAATCATATTATTAACTATGATTACTTTTATAAAGTAAGTCTCGTTTCAATCGTATTACTCACTTTGAATTTTGTTGTTGTCCAGCTCGCACATTTAAAATTGTAATAAATATTACTTAAGTGTTAACTGGTCCTTTTGTGTATATTTCACAACATCAATATATTTACCAGAAGATACGTCGTTGGATTGATGTGTTCTATTCATAGCAATTACAGTATCTAGAGAATTAGGTAAGTGACATTTAAATTTTAAACCTGGAGTCTTCGATACTTGACAATTTTTTTTGAATTTTTTTTATTATCTTTTCATTAAGATATAATGTTTTCAATAGCCTTAAGTTAAAGAAGTGTACACTTTGTTTGCAGTTCTTTTTATTGTTCATAATTGTCTTCATCGTGTTGGTGATATAAATGATATTAGAATTTTTTTTTTTTGATACATCGTTTTACAATATCACCCGGAATTTTATTTTTAAAGTAGGTAATGAAATTTATAGTTAGAGTGCGGATTTCAATGCACTAAAAACCAACTAAATATGGATAAATATAGGAACGAAAAATAAAAATAAGTAAAAAAAAAAAATCGATTTCAGGTCATTTTTGGGAAAACTGTTTATACCTACAAGTATACATATCAATGTATTTTGATATTATAAACTGTGAAAATATAATTTTTTTTTTTTTTAATATAATAGACAAAAGTATATCATACTATCATGCAAAAAAACATCGAGATATTCTAAAATATGCCCTAAAAAAGTTTTATTTTTTAAATCATTATTTCATGAAACACATTTTGTGCTCACTAAGCAAATCACACGATCAACCAAAATAAATATGCACGCGCTATATTTATAGTTGTCAAAATTGGTAGAACTATTTTCACAATTATTTGTAAAAAGTTTAAACATTTTGTTTATTTTATTTTACACGTCACGTGTGGTGGACGATGGCTCGAATACCTACTGACTGTTGACTGAAAACGTACTTCAAATTTTTACATTGTGGTTAAAATTTTTTACAAATTAAGTTGAATAATGCCGTGCAACTTTGATTAAGATATATATTTTATCGATAAGCAACGATATTCGTGAAAACTATGCGGCTAAATGTGTATGCAGTAATGAGATATCCAGTATTTTAGAATCTGTATGGTTTTGTCTATTCAATGCATACATACCTATTTTTCGTATTCATGCCGTAACAGACGACAGTCAAATTTATTGTGAAAACGATTATGCAGTTATATAGATTTCACATCGATGCTTAAACATACGTTAAAAGTATCAAATAGTATGCTAAATAAAGACAAATCTGAACTTCAGAAATTACTATCACAATTTATTAAAGTTTAGAAGTAATTTTGGTTTAAATTAATTCTTATTGATTTAATGTTCTATTAAAACTAATAATCAACGTTTTGTTTTAAATTGTGTTAAATATTATCAAAATTTTATAAGATATAGGAAGTTCAAAATCATTAATTATCCAACTGATAGATAGTCAATTATAATATTATATCAAATTGTCGTTAGTCGTTATTCAATTGACATTTTAGTTAATCTGTAGCTCTAAATTATTAAATACTATTAGTAGATATGATTGGATTATTGTATCCAAACGACCAAACATACTAATAGATAGATTCATGATACCTACTTATTATATATATTATTATACTTATATATTTATTAGTGTGTATGTAATATAACTTTAATTTTTAGTTGTTCATTCGTAACAGGTGATTTGAATGTGTGAATCCCTTTTGATTTTTCAATGTTATTATTGTGTATTTATACATAATACAGCTTAAAAAAATATACCATGAGATCACTCCAAAAAAAAAATAAAAGTAATAATTTGAAAGGCATGGTAAGGTCTCATACTCTCGCGAGTTACATACGTGATAATTATATCACACTAAAAACACTTCGTTATAACTCCGTGTAAAAAAAAAATTTAGTAATGATTAAATCTTTAAAAGACGTGATATAATATGGAAATTTAGTAAAATGCCATTTTATAATATTACAAATACCTCTGATGACAATTAATAAGATCAATTGTAATGTTATATACTTAGTCAACATATTATTATGTTTAACTATTTGACAGGACGTAGTATACTTAAACAAATACAATTAAGTAACCACTACAGTATTTACAGTAATTAATAATATATCAACAATATGTTGACTAAGTATTTAACACTACAATTGATCTTATTCGGGTCGGGGGATATTTACGATATTTTCGTTCCCCGACTCACCGCTTATCCATCCCAACTGTTCCGTACGCAAAATCGGTCTTAAAAGTACTTGAACATTTTTGCTTATAACTTACAAAGTATCTAACCAATTTGCTAGCGAATTCCTCTGTTCCCACCTGCACAATATTTCTGATCGATTGATACCTCATACTACTTTATATGTTCAGCCGTTTGCCCTATAGAGCTTGGCAAAGAATTGACATAAATTAGTACGATTTTTCAATGTTAAAACTCGGTGTCCTGTTATTATACGCTAATGGCTACTCCGCTATTTTTTTTTTTTTTTTTACTTAGCTTCGCACCACTACCGTCGCGCTGGATACTATGAAGATTGTCTAATAGTATATTATGCACAACGAGCTAAGACCAACGTATCACTAAAGTCTAGATTTATATGAAAATGCATATTCTTGTATAATTTACCTAGCTTTATTTTAAATTTAAATAATGTATTATATTACAATTATATATATTTTTTGCATATTTTTGCATAAGTATTTGAGTAAAAATGACTATACATTGCATATTTCTATATTGTAATTGCATTTAAGTTGAATTATTTATGAACAGTAGATGATTTATTTTTATTTTTTGATCTGATTCGCTTGAATTTGCTAAGCTAATGCATGTATTTTATTGAAGAATTCTGAGTGTTTTAAAATTATAAAAATTCGGAGAATATTAAGCGGAGAAAAGTTTTTTAGAATATAAATCTATGATACGTACGGCTGTAACGTAACAACCTCGGGAATTAAAAAAAAAAATTAAATATATATATATATATATATATTTTAATTATTTTCAAATTCCCAATTTGAAAATATAAAATCATATTTTGTAACTTCATATTGATATTGTTTCTAAAATTAATTTTAAATTTTCCTTTATTAATTTTGCATTTATTTAATTAAACAGTAGGTAGATAAACCTACTAATATTTATATTAGTTTGTAGTTTGTACACATTAGTAAGCAGAAGTATACTGATATAGTGATATGTAAATTGTATTTTTTTCACATACTATAATATATTGTATATTTTTTTTTTTTTGATGTTTAGTCTCTTTTAAAGATTTCTTTTTGTATATTTTTTAATTTTTAAGTGCATACATTTATGCAATAATTCTTACACAAAAATCCGGGCCTTTATTTATCACGGACTCCGTAACTTTTAGATGTTCAATAACTGTCCTGTGTTATGTTCGCTTCTTTAAAAATTATTATTATAAATTAGTTATAAATGTTATAATATTCGTAGTAGTGGTGGGCAGTGGGAACCAATCAATAATCACCATACATTTTTATTACCTATATTTCGTGATCATGATTGTCTATTAACTTGTCTATGGTATGGAGCATATTGGCATATTATTCCATTTCTATAATACCTATTTAATAATATACATATATATATATATATATATTATATTATATTGTGTTGGCGCGAATCACAACAATTTATTATTTAATGTTAAATTATTATTGTGCCCTAAACAACTAACTTGTGACTTTTATTATGTTGTGTGTGTTGAAAATTATTGAAATAAGTCCCGGTTGTAGTTGACAAGCAGTTGTCAATTGTCATAATACTAATATCTTTATCATATTATGATGATACCTATATAATATATTGGCAGTATATTCGAAAGGTTAAGCAGTTATGTAATTTAATATTATTATATTAATAATACTATCGTCAAATCCCACTAACATACTATATAAAAAATACTGTTCGAAAAAATTATTTTCAGACTGATGTAGGTAAGTACTATTTACGTTAAGGCACCCGGTGGCAATGCGATTTTGTACACAAAAATACGCTCTACGGGAATAGGAATCCAGTTCTGTAGAATCAACCAAATTTGATAATTTTTTTTTAACTAATAGAAGGTAATATTCTACAGGCTGCACCGATCTCCGTTTTTCAGTATTTTAATTTCAAACTTTATAATCTGTCTTCAAAAATGATACAATTTTAAGCAATTTTGTATAAATTATACTTTATTATTATTTTGAATAAAATAAAAATCGGAGTTTGATGCGGCCTATAGGAAGTCTTCTTCTTTCAAATAAAAATATAATTACCAAAATCCGACAATTCTACAAACCCTGAGAATTATTCCCATGAAGTCATTTTTTTGATAAAATACAGGGTGTTTCAACCCCCCTTAATATCAGGTGGTAAATTAGGTAGTGAAAAGGTATTATAATTAAGGTGGTAACTAAAATACAATATTAAATTTTAAAATTTTATAGAATTGCGGAAAGTTTAAAAATCTGGCACCGGGGCCTTTTAAAATAATCTTTAACATAATTCATAATAATATGAACCACCATTTAACAAAAAATTATGTATATATTTATACTAGCTGTCCCACCTGGCGTTCCCAGGCAAAAGTCACCTCAGGTGAAAACCGAATTTTTTTTTATATTATATTAATAATAATAATAGCTGACACGGCAGACTTCGTTTTGCACTTCGTTGCCCGTTAAAAATGCCAATTCTATATAATATGATTCGAATTTTGATTAATTTTTTATTTAGTATTCGGTTTAACGGTATTCAAAACTTAGATATTTTCATTGACCGTTTTGATTCTCAAAAATCTTGTGAAATCACCACTTTAATATGCAAATTTTGTAAAATGCTCTCTTATTGCACACTAAATTTGTGGTACGATTTTACGAATGTACCGTGTAAATTGCAAGCATCGATCTATCATTGTTCAAGCTCTACGTTTATTAGTCAATGAGTTACTCAAGTCATAATAATATTTTAGTCATTATGCTTGCCATTGCCGTGAGACTCTCTTATGATTATGCGAGCAGTTTATTATCATGTAGATAATATATATGTATGACCCCGCGAGATGTGTACGTAAGTTTATAATTTCTAACACTAAGTTAGAAAGTTAAGTTTTTTTTTTCTAAGTTTCAAAGTTATATCATTTTTTTTTTACTACGGTGGTTAAAATGCAATAATGTGCCATCTCGTGGTTTTTATATTTTTTCCTGTTGGTAAAACAATAAAACTTGGTATAACTTGTTATGTTAGTGTATTGCAGTGAATTTGAAATTTACTGTGGACATTGACTTATTTCGCTAATTCTTATTTTTGTTGTTATGGTTTTAACAAAATATAACAACAGGTCTATAACTATTATATTCAATCATAATCAATAGCGACCTTATTATAGTTTATTTTCTTACTGGACTGCAGTGACAGTTGTTGCTGTTTTTTTTACATCCAGATTCCGAACTTTTCTGGTGGATTTTCTTAAAATTGTATTACATAAGTACCTTTTATTGCGACCAATAGGAGCAAATCATCAGTGAAAAATGTTACAAAAACGGGGAAAATAAATAATAATAACAAAAATATTGTTACCATGATTACCGAAATTAAAATAGTAATAGGTAATAATAATAATAGTAATAGTAGTCATCGGTATTTTTTATTTTTCATTGAATTTTTTTTTAATTTTCCGTGCAATTTTCTTAACTTTTTCTTACATAAGAATCTTCTCTTGGCAATTACGACCCAAACAAAAAAAGAAAGAGCGAATTCTGTCCAGCCGTTCTCAATTGATGAAATGTTATATAT
>VYZN01000896.1:0-19982 GCA_009761285.1 Aphis glycines
AAAAAAAAAATTTCAGAATTCTATAAATAACTCAAAAAATACATACCTTTTTGAAAATTCAACTATACATAGATAACAGATACATAAACATTTTGTGAAACTTCAAGTATAAATAATGATATGGTTTTAAATTAAAATCTTATTTAAATATCGATTTGGTCGGATTCCGGTTTTATGTAAGATTTGCCGTTTTCGGTCATTTTTTTTTGTTTATCTCAATTATTTTGAAAACTGTTGGAAATGTTCACTTTTAACGGTCATAAGCATCAAGGACATTCGATTTGCAGTCGAAAACCACCCTCAAAGTTTGTAATCGGAGCATTCTTTCGACAAGTTATGTTGTACAAAGAAAAAAAAAAAAAAAATTTCAGAAATCTATAAATAACTCAAAAAATACATACCTTTTTGAAAATTCAACTATACATAGATAACAGATACAAAACATTTTGTGAAACTTCAGTAGTAAATAATTGGATATGTTTTTAAATTAAAATCTTATTTAAATATCGATTGTCGAATTCCGGTTTTATGTGAAGATTTTGCCGTTTTCGGTCATTTTTTTTTTTTTGTTTATCTCAATTATTTTGAAAACTGTTGGAAATGGTTCACTTTTAAAAAAAACCCGGTTTATTTTTTTAAAAAAGCATTTTTCCAAGGACATTCGATTTGCAGTCGAAAACCACCCTCAAAGTTTGTAATCGGAGCATTCTTTCGACTAGTTATGTTGTACAAAGAAACAAAAAAAAAAATTTCAGGAATCTATAAATAACTCAAAAAATACATACCTTTTTGAAAATTCAACTCTACATAGATAACAGTTACATAAACATTTTGTGAAACTTCAAGTATAAATAGTGATATGTTTTTAAATTAAAATCTTATTTAAATATCGATTTGGTCGAATTCCGTTTTTATGTAAGATTTGCCGTTTTCGGTCCTTTTTTTTCTTGTTTATGTCAATTATTATGAAAACTGTTGGGAAATGTTCACTTTTAACGGTTATAAGCATCAAGGACATTCGATTTTCAGTCGAAAACCACCCTCAAAGTTTGTAATCGGAGTATTCTTTCGACTAGTTATGTTGTACAAAGAAACAAAAAAAAAAATTTCAGAAATCTATAAATAACTCAAAAAATACATACCTTTTTTGAAAATTCAACTATACATAGATAACAGTTACATAAACATTTTGTGAAACGTCAAGTATAAATAGTGATATGTTTTTAAATTAAAATTTTATTTAAATATCGATTTGGTCGAATTCCGGTTTTATGTAAGATTTGCCGTTTTCGGTCATTTTTTTTTTGTTTATCTCAATTATTCTGAAAACTGTTGGGAAATGTTCACTTTTAACGGTTACATGCATCAAGGACATTCGATTTGCAGTCTCGAAAACCACCCTCAAAGTTTGTAATCGGAGCATTCTTTCGACTAGTTATGTTGTACAAAGAAACAAAAAAATAAAATTTCAGAAATCTATAAATAACTCAAAAAATACATACCTTTTTGAAAATTCAACTATACATAGATAACAGTTACATAAACATTTTGTGAAACTTCAAGTATAAATAGTGATATGTTTTTAAATTAAAATCTTATTGAAATATCGATTTGGTCGAATTCCGGTTTTATGTAAGATTTGCCGTTTTCGGTCCTTTTTTTTCTTGTTTATCTCAATTATTATGAAAACTGTTGGGGAATGTTCACTTTTAACGGTTATAAGCATCAAGGACATTCGATTTGCAGTCGAAAACCACCCTCAAAGTTTGGAATCGGAGCATTCTTTCGACTAGTTATGTTGTACAAAGAAACAAAAAAAAAAAATTTCAGAAATCTATAAATAACTCAAAAAAATACATACCTTTTTGAAAATTCAACTATACATAGATAACAGATACATAAACATTTTGTGAAACTTCAAGTATAAATAATGATATGTTTTTAAATTAAAATCTTTTTTAAATATCGATTTGGTCGGATTCCGGTTTTATGTAAGATTTGCCGTTTTCGGTCATTTTTTTTTTGTTTATCTCAATTATTTTGTAAACTGTTGGGAAATGTTCACTTTTAACGGTTATAAGCATCAAGGACATTCGATTTGCAGTCGAAAACCACCCTCAAAGTTTGTAATCGGAGCATTCTTTCGACTAGTTATGTTGTACAAAGAAACAAAAAAAAAAATTCAGAAATCTATAAATAACTCAAAAAATACATACCTTTTTGAAAATTCAACTATACATAGATAACAGATACATAAACATTTTGTGAAACTTCAAGTATTAAATAATGATTATGTTTTTAAATTAAAATCTTATTTAAATATCGGATTTGGTCGGGATTTCCGAGGTTATGTAAGGATTTGCCGTTTTTCGGTCATTTTTTTTTGTTTATCTTCACATATATTTTGAAAAGCTGTTGGGGAAATGTTCACTTTTAACGGTTAGTAGCATCAAGGACATTCGGTTTGCAGTCGAAAACCACCCTCAAAGTTTGTAATCGGGGCATTCTTTCGACTAGTTATGTTGTACAAAGAAACAAAAAAAAAAAATTTCAGAAATCTATAAATAACTCAAAAAATACATACCTTTTGGAAAATTCAACTATACATAGATAACAGATACATAAACATTTTGTGAAACTTCAAGTATAAATAATGATAGGTTTTTTAAATAAAATCTTATTAATAATCCGATTTGGTCGGATTCCGGTTTTATGTAAGATTTGCCGTTTTCGGTCATTTTTTTTTGTTTATCTCAATTATTTTGAAAACTGTTGGGAAATGTTCACTTTTAACGGGTATAAGCATCAAGGACATTCGATTTGCAGTCGAAAACCACCCTCAAAGTTTGTAATCGGAGCATTCTTTCGACTAGTTATGTTGTACAAAGAAATAAAAAAAAAAAATTTCAGAAATCTATAAATAACTCAAAAAATACATACCTTTTTGAAAATTCAACTATACATAGATAACAGATACATAAACATTTTGTGAACCTTCAAGTATAAATAATGATATGTTTTTAAATTAAAATCTTATTTAAATATCGATTTGGTCGGATTCCGGTTTTATGTAAGATTTGCCGTTCTCGGTCATTTTTTTTTTGTTTATCTCAATTATTTTGAAAACTGTTGGGAAATGTTCACTTTTAACGGTTATAAGCATCAAGGACATTCGATTTGCAGTCAAAAACCACCCTCAAAGTTTGTAATCGGAGCATTCTTTCGACTAGTTATGTTGTACAAAGAAACAAAAAAAAAAAATTTCAGAAATCTATAAATAACTCAAAAAAATACATACCTTTTTGAAAATTCAACTATACATAGATAACAGATACATAAACATTTTGTGAAACTTCAAGTATAAATAATGATAGGTTTTTAAATTAAAATCTTATTTAAATATCGATTTGGTCGGATTCCGGTTTTATGTAAGATTTGCCGTTTTCGATCATTTTTTTTTTGTTTATCTCAATTATTTTGAAAACTGTTGGGAAATGTTCAATTTTAACGGTTATAAGCATCAAGGACATTCGATTTGCAGTCGAAAACCACCCTCAAAGTTTGTAATCGGAGCATTCTTTCGACTAGTTATGTTGTACAAAGAAACAAAAAAAAAAATTTTCAGAAATCTATAAATAACTCAAAAAATACATACCTTTTTGAAAATTCAACTATACATAGATAGCAGTTACATAAACATTTTGTGAAACTTCAAGTATAAATAGTGATATGTTTTTAAATTAAAATCTTATTTAAATATCGATTTGGTCGGATTCCGGTTTTATGTAAGATTTGCCGGTTTCGGTCATTTTTTTTTTTGTTTATCTCAATTATTTTGAAAACTGTTGGGAAATGTTCACTTTTAACGGTTATAAGCATCAAGTACATTCGATTTGCAGTCGAAAACCACCCTCAAAGTTTGTAATCGGAGCATTCTTTCGACTAGTTATGTTGTAAAAAGAAACAAAAAAAAAAAATTTCAGAAATCTATAAATAACTCAAAAAATACATACCTTTTTGAAAATTCAACTATACATAGATAACAGAGACATAAACATTTTGTGAAACTTCAAGAATAAATAATGATATGTTTTTAAATTAAAATCTTATTTAAATATCGATTTGGTCGGATTTCGGTTTTATGTTAGATTTGCCGTTTTCGGTCATTTTTTTTTTGTTTATCTCAATTATTCTGAAAACTGTTGGGAAATGTTCACTTTTAACGGTTATAAGCATCAAGGACATTCGATTTGCAGTCGAAAACCACCCTCAATGTTTGTAATCGGAGCATTCTTTCAACTAGTTATGTTGTACAAAGAACAAAAAAAAAATTTCAGAAATCTATAAATAACTCAAAAAATACATACCTTTTTGAAAATTCAACTATACATAGATAACAGTTACATAAAACATTTTGTGAAACTTCAACGATAAAATAGTGATAGTTTTTAAATTAAAACTCTTTATTTAAACTATCGATTTGGGTCGGAATTCCGGTTTTATGTATAAGATTTGCCGTTTTCGGTCATTTTTTTTTTCGTTTATTCATTTTTATTATGAGAAACTGGTTGGGGAAAGTTCACTTTTAACGGTTTATAAGCATCAAGGACAGTTCGATTTTCAGTCGAAAACCACCCTCAAAGTTTGTAATCGGAGCATTCTTTCGATTAGTTATGTTGTACAAAGAAACAAAAAAAAAAAATTTCAGAAATCTATAAATAACTCAAAAAAATACATACCTTTTTGAAAATTCAACTATACATAGATAACAGATACATAAACATTTTGGGAAACTTCAAGTATAAATAATGATATGTTTTTAAATTAAAATCTTATTTAAATATCGATTTGGTCGGATTCCGGTTTTATGTAAGATTTGCCGTTTTCGGTCATTTTTTTTTGTTTATCTCCATTATTTTGAAAACTGTTGGGAAATGTTCACTTTTAACGGTTATAAGCATCAAGGACATTCGATTTGCAATCGAAAACCACCCTCAAAGTTTGTAATCGGAGCATTCTTTCGACTAGTTATGTTGTACAAAGAAACAAAAAAAAAAAAAATTCAGAAAACTATAAAAAACTCAAAAAAAACAAACCTTTTTGAAAATTCAACTATACATAGATAACAGTACATTAAACATTTTTGTGAAACAAGTCAAGTATAATAGTGATATGTTTTTAAATTAGAATCTTATTTAAATATCGATTTGGTCGAATTCCGGTTTTATGTAAGATTTGCCGTTTTCGGTCATTTTTTTTTTCGTTTATGTCATTTAATATGAAAACTGTTGGGAAATGTTCACTTTTAACGGTTATAAGCATCAAGGACATTCGATTTGCAGTCGAAAACCACCCTCAAAGTTTGTAATCGGAGAATTCTTTCGACTAGTTATGTTGTAAAAAGAAAAAAAAAAAAAAAATTTCAGAAATCTATAAATAACTCAAAAAATACATACCTTTTTGAAAATTCAACTACACATAGATAACAGTTACATAAACATTTTGTGAAACTTCAAGTATAAATAGTGATATGTTTTTAAATTAAAAATCTTATTTAAATATCGATTTGGTCGAATTCCGGTTTTATGTAAGATTTGCCGTTTTCGGTCATTTTTTTTTTTTCGTTTATGTCATTTATTATGAAAACTGTTGGGAAATGTTCACTTTTAACGGTTATAAC
The DNA here is from genome assembly GCA_009761285.1 of Aphis glycines. NCBI lineage: Eukaryota > Metazoa > Arthropoda > Insecta > Hemiptera > Aphididae > Aphis > Aphis glycines. Next base: position 5,681 of record VYZN01000896.1, read on the forward strand.
CATCAAGGACATTCGATTTGCAGTCGAAAACCACCCTCAATGTTTGTAATCGGAGCATTCTTTCGACTAGTTATGTTGTACAAAGAAACAAAAAAAAAAAATTTCAGAAATCTATAAATAACTAAAAAAATACATACCTTTTTGAAAATTCAACTATACATAGATAACAGATACATAAACATTTTGTGAAACTTCAAGTATAAATAATGATATGTTTTTAAATTAAATCTTATTTAAATATCGATTTGGTCGAATTCCGGTTTTATGTAAGATTTGCCGTTTTCGGTCCTTTGTTTTCTTGTTTATGTCAATTATTATGAAAACTGTTGGGAATTGTTCACTTTTAACGGTTATGAGCATCAAGGACATTCGATTTGCAGTCGAAAATCACCCTCAATGTTTGTAATCGGAGTATTCTTTCGACTAGTTATGTTGTACAAAGAAACAAAAAAAAAAATTTCAGAAATCTATAAATAACTCAAAAAAAACATACCTTTTTGAAAATTCAACTATACATAGATAACAGTTACATAAACATTTTGTGAAACTTCAAGTATAAATAGTGATATGTTTTTAAATTAAAAACTTATTTAAATATCGATTTGGTCGGATTCCGGTTTTATGTAAGATTTGCCGTTTTCGGTCATTTTTTCTTGTTTATCTCAATTATTTTGAAAACTGTTGGGAAATGTTCACTTTTAACGGTTATAAGCATCAAGGACATTCGATTTGCAGTCGAAACCCACCCTCAAAGTTTGTAATCGGAGCATTCTTTCGACTAGTTATGTTGTACAAAAAACAAAAAAAAAAAATTTCAGAAATCTATAAATAACTCAAAAAATACATACCTTTTTGAAAATTCAACTATACATAGATAACAGTTACATTAACATTTTGTGAAACTTCAAGTATAAATAGTGATATGTTTTTAAATTAAAATCTTATTTAAATATCGATTTGGTCGAATTCCGGTTTTATGTAAGATTTGCCGTTTTTGGTCATTTTTTTTTTCGTTTATGTCATTTATTATGAAAACTGTTGGGAAATGTTCACTTTTAACGGTTATAAGCATCAAGGACATTCGATTTGCAGTCAAAAACCACCCTCAAAGTTTGTAATCGGAGCATTCTTTCGACTAGTTATGTTGTACAAAGAAACAAAAAAAAAAAATTTCAGAAATCTATAAATAACTCAAAATATACATACCTTTTTGAAAATTCAACTATACATAGATAACAGTTACATAAACATTTTGTGAAACTTCAAGTATAAATAGTGATATGTTTTTAAATTAAAATCTTATTAAAATATCGATTTGGTCGAATTCCGGTTTTATGTAAGATTTGCCGTTTTCGGTCCTTTTTTTTCTTGTTTATGTCAATTATTATGAAAACTGTTGGGAATTGTTCACTTTTAACGGTTATTAGCATCAAGGAGATTCGATTTGCAGTCGAAAACCACCCTCAAAGTTTGTAATCGGAGTATTCTTTCGACTAGTTATGTTGTACAAAGAAACAAAAAAAAAAGTTTCAGAAATCTATAAATAACTCAAAAAAAACATACCTTTTTGAAAATTCAACTATACATAGATAACAGTTACATAAACATTTTGAAACTGTCAGTATAAATAGGATATGTTTTTAAATAAATCTATTTTAATATCGATTTTGGTCGAAGTTCCGGTTTATGTAAGATGCGTGTTTCGTCCTTTTTTTTTAATTGTTTATGTCATTTAGTTATGAAAACGTTGAAATGTTCACTTTTAAACGGTTTTAAGCATCAGACATTCATTATGCAGTCGAAAACAACCTCAAAGTTTGTAATCGGAGTATTCTTTCGACTAGTTATTTTGTACAAAGAAACAAAAAAAAAAATTTCAGAAATCTATAAATAACTCAAAAAATACATACCTTTTTGAAAATTCAACTATACATAGATAACAGATACATAAACATTTTGTGAAACTTCAAGTATAAATAATGATATGGTTTTAAATTAAAATCTTATTTAAATATCGATTTGGTCGGATTCCGGTTTTATGTAAGATTTGCCGTTTTCGGTCATTTTTTTTTTGTTTATCTCAAATATTTTGAAAACTGTTGGGAAATGTTCACTTTTAACGGTTATAAGCATCAAGGACATTCGATTGCAGTCGAAAACCACCCTCAAAGTTTGTAATCGGAGCATTCTTTCGACTAGTTATGTTGTACAAAGAAACAAAAAAAAAAAAGTTCAGAAATCTATAAATAACTCAAAAAATACATACCTTTTTGAAAATTCAACTATACATAGATAACAGTTACATAAACATTTGGTGAAACTTCAAGTATAAATAGTGATATGTTTTTAAATTAAAATCTTATTTAAATATCGATTTGGTCGAATTCCGGTTTTATGTAAGATTTGCCGTTTTCGGTCCTTTTTTTCTTGTTTATGTCAATTATTATGAAAACTGTTGGGAATTGTTCACTTTTAACGGTTATGAGCATCAAGGACAATCGATTTGCTGTCGAAAACCACCCTCAAAGTTTGTAATCGGAGTATTCTTTCGACTAGTTATGTTGTACAAAGAAACAAAAAAAAAAGTTTCAGAAATCTATAAATAACTCCAAAAATACATACCTTTTTGAAAATTCAACTATACATAGATAACAGTTACATAAACATTTTGTGAAACGTCAAGTATAAATAGTGATATGTTTTTAAATTAGAATCCTATTTAAATATCGATTTGGTCGAATTCCGGTTTTATGTAAGTTTGGCCGTTTTCGGTGGCTTTTTTTTTGTTTATTCAATTATTATGAAACTGTTGGGAAATGTTTTTTAACGGTTATAAGCATCAAAGGACATTCTATTTGCAGTCGAAAACCACCCTCAATGTTTGTAATCGTAGCATTCTTTCGACTAGTTATGTTGTACAAAGAAACAAAAAAAAAAATTTCAGAAATCTATAAATAACTCAAAAAATACATACCTTTTTGAAAATTCAACTATACATAGATAACAGTTACATAAACATTTTGTGAAACTTCAAGTATAAATAGTGATATGTTTTTAAATTTAAATCTTATTTAAATATCGATTTGGTCGAATTCCGGTTTTATGTAAGATTTGCCGTTTTCGGTCCTTTTTTTTCTTGTTTATCTCAATTATTATGAAAACTGTTGGGAAATGTTCACTTTTAACGGTTATACGCATCAAGGACATTCGATTTGCAGTCGAAAATTACCCTCAATGTTTGTAATCGGAGCATTCTTTCGACTAGTTATGTTGTACAAAGAAACAAAAAAAAATTTCAGAAATCTATAAATAACTCAAAAAATACATACCTTTTTTGAAAATTCAACTATACATGAATAACAGTTACATAAACATTTTGCGAAACTTCAAGTATAAGTAGTGATATGTTTTTAAATTAAAATCTTATTTAAATATCGATTTGGTCGAATTCCGGTTTTATGTAAGATTTGTCGTTTTCGGTCCTTTTTTTCTTGTTTATGTCATTTATTATGAAAACTGTTGGGAAATGTTCACTTTTAACGGTTATAAGCATCAAGGACATTCGATTTGCAGTCGAAAACCACCCTCAAAGTTTTTAATCGGAGCATTCCTTCGACTAGTTATGTTGTACAAAGAAACAAAAAAAAAATTTCAGAAATCTATAAATAACTCAAACAATTCATACCTTTTTGAAAATTCAACTATACATAGATAACAGTTACATAAACATTTTGTGAAACGTCAAGTATAAATAGTGATATGTTTTTAAATTAAAATCTTATTTAAATATCGATTTGGTCGAATTCCGGTTTTATGTAAGATTTGCCATTTTCGGTCATTTTTTTTTTCGTTTATGTCAATTATTATGAAAAATGTTGGGAAATGTTCACTTTTAACGGTTATACGCATCAAGGACATTCGATTTGCAGTCGAAAATTACCCTCAAAGTTTGTAATCGGAGCATTCTTTCAACTAGTTATGTTGTACAAAGAAACAAAAAAAAAATTTCAGAAATCTATAAATAACTCAAAAAATACATACCTTTTTGATGATTCAACTATACATAGATAACAGTTACATAAACATTTTGTGAAACGTCAAGTACAAATAGTGATATGTTTTTAAATTAGAATCTTATTTAAATATCGATTTTGTCGAATTCCGGTTTTATGTATGATTTGCCGTTTTCGGTGCTTTTTTTTTTGTTTATCTCAATTATTATGAAAACTGTTGGGAAATGTTCTTTTTTAACGGTTATAAGCATCAAGGACATTCTATTTGCAGTCGAAAACCACCCTCAATGTTTGTAATCGTAGCATTCTTTCGACTAGTTATGTTGTACAAAGAAACAAAAAAAAAAATTTCAGAAATCTATAAATAACTCAAAAAATACATACCTTTTTTGAAAATTCAACTATACATAGATAACAGTTACATAAACATTTTGTGAAACTTCAAGTATAAATAGTTATATGTTTTTAAATTAAAATCTTATTTAAATAGCGATTTGGTCGAATTCCGGTTTTATGTAAGATTTGCCGTTTTCGGTCTTTTTTTTCCTGGTTATCTCAATTATTATGAAAACTGTTGAGAAATGTTCCCTTTTAACGGTTAGTAGCATCAAGGACATTCGGTTTGCAGTCGAAAATTACCCTCAAAGTTTGTAATCGGAGCATTCTTTCGACTAGTTATGTTGTACAAAGAAACAAAAAAAAAATTTCAGAAATCTATAAATAACTCAAAAAATACATACCTTTTTGAAAATTCAACTATACATAGATAACAGTTACATAAACATTTTGTGAAACGTCAAGTATAAATAGTGATATGTTTTTAAATTAAAATCTTATTTAAATATCGATTTGGTCGAATTCCGGTTTTATGTAAGATTTGCCGTTTATCTCAATTATTATGAAAACTGTTGGAAATGTTCACTTTTAACGGTTATACGCATCAAGGACATTCGATTTGCAGTCGAAAATTACCCTCAAAGTTTGTAATCGGAGCATTCTTTCGACTAGTTATGTTGTACAAAGAAACAAAAAAAAAATTTCAGAAATCTATATAAATAAAAATGCATCTTTTTGAAAATTCTACTATACATAGTAACCGTTACATAAACATTTTGTGAAACTAAGTATAAATAATGATATGTTTTTAAATTAAAATCTTATTAAATATCGATTTGGTCGATTCCGGTTTTATGTAAGATTTGCCGTTTTCGGTCATTTTTTTTTTGTTTATCTCAATTATTCTGAAAACTGTTGGGAAATGTTCACTTTTAACGGTTATAAGAATCAAGGACATTCGATTTGCAGTCGAAAACCACCTCAAAGTTTGTAATCGGAGCATTCTTTCGACAAGTTATGTTGTACAAAGAAACAAAAAAAAAAATTTCAGAAATCTATAAATAACTCAAAAAATACATACTTTTTTGAAAATTCAACTATACATAGATAACAGTTACATAAACATTTTGTGAAACTTCAAGTATAAATAGTGATATGTTTTTAAATTAAAATCTTATTTAAATATCGATTTGGTCGAATTCCGGTTTTATGTAAGATTTGCCGTTTTCGGTCCTTTTTTTTTCTTGTTTATCTCAATTATTATGAAAACTGTTGGGAAATGTTCACTTTTAACGGTTATAAGCATCAAGGACATTCGATTTGCAGTCGAAAACCACCCTCAATGTTTGTAATCGGAGCATTCTTTCGACTAGTTATGTTGTACAAAGAAACAAAAAAAAAATTTCAGAAATCTATAAATAACTCAAAAAATACATACCTTTTTGAAAATTCAACTATACATAGATAACAGTTACATAAACATTTTGTGAAACTTCAAGTATAAATAGTGATATGTTTTTAAATTAAAATCTTATTTAAATATCGATTTGGTCGAATTCCGGTTTTATGTAAGATTTGCGTTTTCGGTCATTTTTTTTTTGTTTATCTCAATTATTATGAAAACTGTTGGGAAATGTTCACTTTTAACGGTTATAAGCATCAAGGACATTCGATTTGCAGTCGAAAACCACCCTCAAAGTTTGTAATCGGAGCATTCTTTCGACTAGTTATGTTGTACAAAAAACAAAAAAAAAAAATTTCAGAAATCTATAAATAACTCAAAAAATACATACCTTTTTGAAAATTCAACTATACATAGATAACAGTTACATAAACATTTTGAAAAACTTCAAGTATAAATAGTGATATGTTTTTAAATTAAAATCTTATTTAAATATCGATTTGGTCGAATTCCGGTTTTATGTAAGATTTGCCGTTTTCGGCTTTTTTTTTTGTTTATCTCAATTATTATGAAAACTGTTGGGAAATGTTCACTTTTAACGGTTATAAGCATCAAGGACATTCGATTTGCAGTCGAAAACCACCCTCAAAGTTTGTAATCGGAGCATTCTTTCGACTAGTTATGTTGTACAAAGAAACAAAAAAAAAATTTCAGAAATCTATAAATAACTCAAAAAATACATACCTTTTTGAAAATTCAACTATACATAGATAACAGTTACATAAACATTTTGTGAAACGTCAAGTACAAATAGTGATATGTTTTTAAATTAAAATCTTATTTAAATATCGATTTGGTCGAATTCTGGTTTTATGTAAGATTTGCCGTTTTCGGTCATTTTTTTTTTCGTTTATGTCAATTATTATGAAAACTGTTGAAAAATGTTCCCTTTTAACGGTTAGTAGCATCAAGGACATTCGGTTTGCAGTCGAAAACCACCCTCAAAGTTTGTAATCGGAGCATTCTTTCAACTAGTTATGTTGTACAAAGAAACAAAAAAAAAATTTCAGAAATCTATAAATAACACAAAAAATACATACCTTTTTGAAAGTTCAACTATACATAGATAACAGTTACAGATACATTTTGTGAAACGTCAAGTATAAATAGTGATATGTTTTTAAATTAGAATCTTATTTAAATATCGATTTGGTCGAATTCCGGTTTTATGTAAAATTTGCCGTTTTCGGTGCTTTTTTTTTTGTTTATCTCAATTATTATGAAAACTGTTGAGAAATGTTCCCTTTTAACGGTTATAAGCATCAAGGACATTCGATTTGCAGTCGAAAACCACCCTCCAAGTTTGTAATCGGAGCATTCTTTCGACTAGTTATGTTGTACAAAGAAACAAAAAAAAAAAATTTCAGAAATCTATAAATAACTCAAAAAATACATACCATTTTGAAAATTCAACTATACATAGATAACAGATACATAAACATTTTGTGAAACTTCAAGTATAAATAATGATATGTTTTTAAATTAAATCTTATTTAAATATCGATTTGGTCGGATTCCGGTTTTATGTAAGATTTGCCGTTTTCGGTCATTTTTTTTTTGTTTATCTCAATTATTTTGAAACCTGTTGGGAAATGTTCACTTTTAACGGTTATAAGCATCAAGGACATTCGATTTGCAGTCGAAACCCACCCTCAAAGTTTGTAATCGGAGCATTCTTTCGACTAGTTATGTTGTACAAAGAAACAACAAAAAAAATTTCAGAAATCTATAAATAACTCAAAAAATACATACCTTTTTGATGATTCAACTATACATAGATAACAGTTACATAAACATTTTGTGAAACGTCAAGTATAAATAGTGATATGTTTTTAAATTAGAATCTTATTTAAATATCGATTTGGTCGAATTCCGGTTTTATGTATGATTTGCCGTTTTCGGTGCTTTTTTTTTTGTTTATCTCAATTATTATGAAAACTGTTGGGAAATGTTCTTTTTTAACGGTTATAAGCATCAAGGACATTCTATTTGCAGTCGAAAACCACCCTCAATGTTTGTAATCGTAGCATTCTTTCGACTAGTTATGTTGTACAAAGAAACAAAAAAAAAAATTTTCAGAAATCTATAAATAACTCAAAAAATACATACCTTTTTGAAAATTCAACTATACATAGATAACAGTTACATAAACATTTTGTGAAACGTCAAGTATAAATAGTGATATGTTTTTAAATTAAAATTTTATTTAAATATCGATTTGGTCGAATTCCGGTTTTATGTAAGATTTGCCGTTTTCGGTCATTTTTTTTTCGTTTATGTCAATTATTATGAAAACTGTTGGGAAATGTTCACTTTTAACGAATAGTAGCATCAAGGACATTCGGTTTGCAGTCGAAAACCACCCTCAAAGTTTGTAATCGGAGCATTCTTTCAACTAGTTATGTTGTACAAAGAAACAAAAAAAAAATTTCAGAAATCTATAAATAACTCAAAAAATACATACCTTTTTGAAAGTTCAACTATACATAGATAACAGTTACAGATACATTTTGTGAAACGTCAAGTATAAATAGTGATATGTTTTTAAATTAAAATCTTATTTAAATATCGATTTGGTCGAATTCCGGTTTATGTAAGATTTGCCGTTTTCGGTCATTTTTTTTTTCGTTTATGTCAATTATTATGAAAACTGTTGAGAAATGTTCCCTTTTAACGGTTAGTAGCATCAAGGACATTCGGTTTGCAGTCGAAAACCACCCTCAAAGTTTGTAATCGGAGCATTCTTTCGACTAGTTATGTTGTACAAAGAAACCAAAAAAAAAAATTTCAGAAATCTATAAATAACTCAAAAAATACATACCTTTTTGAAAATTCAACTATACATAGATAACAGATACATAAACATTTTGTGAACCTTCAAGTATAAATAATGATATGTTTTTAAATTAAAATCTTATTTAAATATCGATTTGGTCGGATTCCGGTTTTATGTAAGATTTGCCGTTTTCGGTGCTTTTTTGTTGTTGTTATCGCAATGTATTTAATGAAAACTGTTGGGAAACGTGCTTTTTAACGGTTATAAAGCATCAAGGACATTCGATTTGCAGTCGAAAATCACCCTCAAAGTTTGTAATCGGAGCATTCTTTCGACTAGTTATGTTGTACAAAGAAACAAAAAAAAAATTTCAGAAAACTATAAATAACTCAAAAAATACATACCTTTTTGAAAATTCAACTATACATAGATAACAGTTACATAAACATTTTGTGAAACTTCAAGTATAAATAGTGATATGTTTTTAAATTAAAATCTTATTTAAAAATCGATTTGGTCGAATTCCGGTTTTATGTAAGATTTGCCGTTTGTCGGATCATTTTTTTTGTTTGATCTCAATTATTTTGAAAACTGTTGGGAAATGTTCACTTTTAACGGTTATAAACATCAAGGACATTCGATTTGCAGTCGAAAACCACCCTCAAAGTTTGTAATCGGAGCATTCTTTCGACTAGTTATGTTGTACAAAGAAACAAAAAAAAAAAATTTCAAAAATCTATAAATAACTCAAAAAATACATACCTTTTTGAAAATTCAACTAAACATAGATAACAGATACATAAACATTTTGTGAAACTTCAAGTATAAATAATGATATGTTTTTAAATTAAATCTTATTTAAATATCGATTTGGTCGGATTCCGGTTTTATGTAAGATTTGCCGTTTTCGGTCATTTTTTTTTGTTTATCTCAATTAATTTGAAAACTGTTGGGAAATGTTCACTTTTAACGGTTATAAGCATCAAGGACATTCGATTTGCAGTCGAAAATCACCCTCAAAGTTTGTAATCGGAGCATTCTTTCGACTAGTTATGTTGTACAAAGAAACAAAAAAAAAAAATTTCAGAAATCTATAAATAACTCAAAAATACATACCTTTTTGAAAATTCAACTATACATAGATAACAGATACATAAACATTTTGTGAAACTTCAAGTATAAATAATGATATGTTTTTAAATTAAAATCTTATTTAAATATCGATTTGGTCGGATTCCGGTTTTATGTAAGATTTGCCGTTTTCGGTCATTTTTTTTTTGTTTATCTCAATTATTTTGAAAACTGTTGGGAAATGTTCCACTTTTAACGGTTATAAGCATCAAGGACATTCGATTTGCAGTCGAAAACCAACCCTCAAAGTTTGTAATCGGACATTCTTTCGACTAGTTATGTTGTACAAAAAAACAAAAAAAAAAAAATTTCAGAAATCTATAAATAACTCAAAAAATACATACCTTTTTGAAAATTCAACTATACATAGATAACCGATACATAAACATTTTGTGAAACTTCAAGTATAAATAATGATATGTTTTTAAATTAAAATCTTATTTAAATATCGATTTGGTCGGATTCCGGTTTTATGTAAGATTTGCCGTTTTCGGTCATTTTTTTTTTGTTTATCTCAATTATTTTGAAAACTGTTGGGAAATGTTCACTTTTAACGGTTATAAGCATCAAGGACATTCGATTTGCAGTCGAAAACCACCCTCAAAGTTTGTAATCGGAGCATTCTTTCGACTAGTTATGTTGTACAAAGGAACAAAAAAAAAAAATTTCAGAAATCTATAAATAACTCAAAAAATACATACCTTTTTGAAAATTCAACTATACATAGATAACAGATACATAAACATTTTGTGAAACTTCAAGTATAAATAATGATATGTTTTTAAATTAAAATCTTATTTAAATATCGATTTGGTCGGATTACGGTTTTATGTAAGATTTGCCGTTTTCGGTCATTTTTTTTTTGTTTATCTCAATTATTTTGAAAACTGTTGGGAAATGTTCACTTTTAACGGTTATAAGCATCAAGGACATTCGATTTGCAGTCGAAAACCACCCTCAAAGTTTGTAATCGGAGCATTCTTTCGACTAGTAATGTTGTACAAAGAAACAAAAAAAAAAAATTTCAGAAATCTATAAATAACTCAAAAAATACATACCTTTTTGAAAATTCAACTATACATAGATAACAGATACATAAACATTTTGTGAAACTTCAAGTATAAATAATGATATGTTTTTAAATTAAAATCTTATTTAAATATCGATTTGGTCGGATTCCGGTTTTATGTAAGATTTGCCGTTTTCGGTCATTTTTTTTTTGTTTATCTCAATTATTTTGAAAACTGTTGGGAAATGTTCACTTTTGACGTTTTTGCGCATCAAGGACTTTCGATTTGCAGTCGAAAACCACCCTCAAAATTTGATATCGGACCGTTATTGCGACTAGTTATGTTGTACAAAGAAAAAAAAAAATTTCAGAAATCTATAATTAACTCAAAAAATACATACCTTTTTGAAAATTCAACTATACATAGATAACAGATACATAATCATTTTGTGAAACTTCAAGTATAAATAACGATATGTTTTTAAATTAAAATCTTATTTAAATATCGATTTGGTCGGATTCCGGTTTTATGTAAGATTTGCCGTTTTCGGTCATTTTTTTTTGGTTTATCTCAATTATTTTGAAAACTGTTGGGAAATGTTCACTTTTAACGGTTATAAGCATCAAGGACATTCGATTTGCAGTCGAAAACCACCCTCAAAGTTTGTAATCGGAGAATTCTTTCGACTAGTTATGTTGTACAAAGAAACAAAAAAAAAAATTTCAGAAATCTATAAATAACTCAAAAAATACATACCTTTTTGAAAATTCAACTATACAAAGATAACAGATACATAAACATTTTGTGAAACTTCAAGTATAAATAATGATATGTTTTTAAATTAAAATCTTATTTAAATATCGATTTTGTCGGATTCCGGTTTTATGTAAGATTTGCCGTTTTCGGTCATTTTTTTTTTGTTTATCTCAATTCTTATGAAAACTGTTGGGAAATGTTCGCTTTTGACGTTTTTGCGCATCAAGGACTTCTCGATTTGCAGTCGAAAACCACCCTCAAAATTTATATCGGATCGTTATTGTGAACTAGTTATGTGTACAAAGAACAAAAAAAAAAATTTCAGAAATCTATAAATAACGTCAAAAATACATACCTTTTTGAAAAATTCAACTATAACGATAGAATACAGATACATAATCATTTGTGAAATTCAAGTATAAATAATGATATTTTTTAAATTAAAATCTTATTTAAATATCGATTTGGTTCGGATTCGGTTTTTCATGTACAGATTTGCCGTTTTCGGTCATTTTTTTTTGTTTATTCAATTATTTTGAAAACTGTTGGGAAATGTTACTTTTTAACGGTTAATAAGCTCAAGGACATTCGATTTGGGAGTCGAAAACCACCCTCAAAGTTTGTAATCGGAGCATTCTTTCGACTAGTTTGTTGTACAAAAGAACAAAAAAAAAAAATTTCAGAAATCTATAAATAACTCAAAAAATACATACCTTTTTGAAAATTCAACTATACATAGATAACAGTTACATAAACATTTTGTGAAACGTCAAGTATAAATAGCGATATGTTTTTAAATTCAAATCTTATTTAAATATCGATCTTGTCCGGATTCCGGTTTTATGTAAGATTTGCCGTTTCCGGTCATTTTTTTTTTCGTTTATGTCATTTATTATGAAAACTGTTGGGAAATGTTCACTTTTAACGGTTATTAGCATCAAGGACATTCGATTTGCAGTCGAAAACCACCCTCAATGTTTGTAATCGGAGCATTCTTTCGACAAGTTATGTTGTACAAAGAAACAAAAAAAAAAATTTCAGAAATCTATAAATAACTCAAAAAATACATACCTTTTTGAAATTTCAACTATACATAGATAACAGTTACATAAACATTTTGTGAAACGTCAAGTATAAATAGTGATATGTTTTTAAATTAAAATCTTATTTAAATATCGATTTTGTCGAATTCCGGTTTTATGTAAGATTTGCCGTTTTCGGTCATTTTTTTTTTTGTTTATCTCAATTATTTTGAAAACTGTTGGGAAATGTTCACTTTTGACGTTTTTGCGCAACAAGGACTTTCGATTTGCAGTCGAAAACCACCCTCAAAATTTGATATCGGATCGTTATTGCGACTAGTTATGTTGTACAAAGAAACAAAAAAAAAAAATTTCAGAAATCTATAAATAAATCAAAAAATACATACCTTTTTGAAAATTCAACTATACATAGATAACAGATACATAAACATTTTGTGAAACTTCAAGTATAAATAATGATATGTTTTTTAATTAAAATCTTATTTAAATATCGATTTGGTCGGATTCCGGTTTTATGTAAGATTTGCCGTTTTCGGTCATTTTTTTTTTGTTTATCTCAATTATTTTGAAAACTGTTGGGAAATGTTCACTTTTAACGGTTATAAGCTTCAAGGACATTCGATTTGCAGTCGAAAACCACCCTCAAAGTTTGTAATCGGAGCATTCTTTCGACTAGTTATGTTGTACAAAGAAACAAAAAAAAAAAATTTCCGAAATCTATAAATAACTCAAAAAATACATACCTTTTTGAAAATTTGAAAATTCAACTATACATAGTTAACAGATACATAAACATTTTGTGAAACTTCAAGTATAAATAATGATATGTTTTTAAATTAAAATCTTATTTAAATATCGATTTGGTTGGATTCCGGTTTTATGTAAGATTTGCCGTTTTCGGTCATTTTTTTTTTGTTTATCTCAATTCTTATGAAAACTGTTGGGAAATGTTCACTTTTGACGTTTTTGCGCATCATGGACTTTCGATTTGCAGTCGAAAACCACCCTCAAAATTTGATATCGGATCGTTATTGCGACTAGTTATGTTGTACAAAGAAACCAAAAAAAAAAATTTCAGAAATCTATAAATAACTCAAAAAATACATACCTTTTTGAAAATTCAACTATACATAGATAACAGATACGTAAACATTTTGTGAAACTTCAAGTATAAATAATGATATCTTTTTAAATTAAAATCTTATTTAAATATCGATTTGGTCGGATTCCGGTTTTATGTTAGATTTGCCGTTTTCGGTCATTTTTTTTTGTTTATCCTCCAATTCAATTTTGAAAACGTTGGGAATGTTCAATTTTAAACGGCTTATACAGCATCAAGGACCATTCAAACAAAAAATTTGCAGTCGAAAACCACCCTCAAAGTTTGTAATCGGAGCATTCTTTCGACTAGTTATGTTGTACAAAGAAACAAACAAAAAAAATTTCAGAAATCTATAAATAACTCAAAAAATACATACCTTTTTGAAAATTCAACTATACATAGATAACAGTTACATAAACATTTTGTGAAACTCCAAGTATAAATAGTGATATGTTTTTAAATTAAAATCTTATTTAAATATCGAATTGGTCGAATTCCGGTTTTATGTAAGATTTGCCGTTTTCGGTCATTTTTTTTTTCGTTTATCTCAATTATTATGAAAACTGTTGGGAAATGTTCCCTTTTAACGGTTATAAGCATCAAGGACATTCGATTTGCAGTCGAAAACCACCCTCAAAGTTTGTAATCGGAGCATTCTTTCGACTAGGTATGT
>VYZN01000903.1:0-2500 GCA_009761285.1 Aphis glycines
GAGAAATGAAACTCCGAAACCGTGCGTAACGGCCCCCTCTTTTCCCCGGGCGGGCGACTCGCCGCGTACCGGCCGGTGTTCCGCGGTCCGCCGCGGTGGGCCAAGCTCAACCGTTTTTTTGCGTTCTCTCTTCTTTACCCGGCCGGCCGGCTCGCTGACCGGAGAAGCGGACGGCGCCAGCCGTCCGCAGCCCGGGCAGCGGCAAATAACCCGTCGGATTCGTGCGTAACGGCCCGGCAAACCCCGCGTAACGGACCGCCGAGAAATGAAACTCCGAAACCGTGCGTAACGGCCCCCTCTTTTCCCCGGGCGGGCGACTCGCCGCGTCCCGGCCGGTGTTCCGCGGTCCGCCGCGGTGGGCCAAGCTCAACAGTTTTTTTGCGTTCTCTCTTCTTTCCCCGGCCGGCGGGCTCGCTGACCGGAGAAGCGGACGGCGCCAGCCGTCCGCAGCCCGGGCAGCGGCAAATAACACGTCGGATTCGTGCGGAACGGCCCGGCAAACCCCGCGTAACCGACCGCCGAGAAATGAAACTCCGAAACCGTGCGTAACGGCCCCGTCTTTTTATTTCCCCGGGCTGGCGGACTGGCCGCGTTACCGGCCGGTGGTTCCGCGTCCGCCGGCGTGGGGCCAGCTCAACAGTTTTTTTGCGTTCTCTCTTCTTTCCCGGGCGCGCTCGGCTGGACGGGAGACGGACGGGCTAGCGGTCCGCAGCCCGGGCAGCGGCAAATAACCCGTCGGATTCGTGCGTAACGGCCCGGCAAACCCCGCGTAACGGACCGCCGAGAAATGAAACTCCGAAACCGTGCGTACCGGCCCCCTCTTTTCCCCGGGCGGGCGACTCGCCGCGTACCGGCCGGTGTTCCGCGGTCCGCCGCGGTGGGCCAAGCTCAACAGTTTTTTTGCGTTCTCTCTTCTTTCCCGGGCCGGCCGGCTCGCTGACCGGGGAAGCGGACGGCGCCAGCCGTCCGCAGCCCCGTCCCGCAGGCCCGGGCAGCGGCAAATAACCCGTCGGATTCGTGCGTAACGGCCCGGCAAACCCCGCGTAACGGACCGCCGAGAAATGAAACTCCGAAACCGTGCGTACCGGCCCCCTCTTTTCCCCGGGCGGGCGACTCGCCGCGTACCGGCCGGTGTTCCGCGGTCCGCCGCGGTGGGCCAAGCTCAACAGTTTTTTTGCGTTCTCTCTTCTTTCCCGGGCCGGCCGGCTCGCTGACCGGAGAAGCGGACGGCGCCAGCCGTCCGCAGCCCGGGCAGCGGCAAATAACACGTCGGATTCGTGCGTAACGGCCCGGCAAACCCCCGCGTAACGGACCGCCGAGAAATGAAACTCCGAAACCGTGCGTAACGGCCCTGCCTGTTGGAAGCGAAAAAATATTCCAACACTCCGTGCGTAACGGCCCCAATTTTTTTTCCCCGGGCGATGAACCGAGGACCGACCGACGTGCCGCGGCTTTGGGCTCGCCGCGGGGGGTCAAGCCCGCCCAAAAAATTTTTTTTCTCGGGCGATCCACCGAGGTCCGACCGACGTGCCGCGGTGCCTGTCGCACTTCGCCGCGGTGGGTCAAGCCCGCCCAAAAAATTTTTTTTCTCGGGCGATCCACCGAGGTCCGACCGACGTGCCGCGGCTTCGGGCTCGCCGCGGTGCCCGTCGCACTTCGCCGCGGTGGGTCAAGCCCGCCCAAAAAATTTTTTTTTCCCGGGCGATGCACCGAGGACCGACCGACGTGCCGCGGCTTCGGCCTCGCCGCGGTGCCCGTCGCACTTCGCCGCGGTGGGTCAAGCCCGCCCAAAAAATTTTTTTTCTCGGGCGATCCACCGAGGTCCGACCGACGTGCCGCGGTGCCCGTCGCACTTCGCCGCGGTGGGTCAAGCCCGCCCAAAAAATTTTTTTTCTCGGGCGATCCACCGAGGTCCGACCGACGTGCCGCGGTGCCCGTCGCACTTCGCCGCGGTGGGTCAAGCCCGCCCAACAAATTTTTTTTTCCCGGGCGATGCACCGAGGACCGACCGACGTGCCGCGGCTTCGGCCTCGCCGCGGTGCCCGTCGCACTTCGCCGCGGTTGGTCAAGCCCGTCCAAAAAATTTTTTTTCTCGGGCGATCCACCGAGGTCCGACCGACGTGCCGCGGTGCCCGTCGCACTTCGCCGCGGTGGGTCAAGCCCGCCCAAAAAATTTTTTTTCTCGGGCGATGCACCGAGGACCGACCGACGTGCCGCGGCTTCGGCCTCGCCGCGGTGCCCGTCGCACTTCGCCGCGGTGGGTCAAGCCCGCCCAAAAAATTTTTTTTCTCGGGCGATCCACCGAGGTCCGACCGACGTGCCGCGGTGCCTGTCGCACTTCGCCGCGGTGGGTCAAGCCCGCCCAAAAAATTTTTTTTTCCCGGGCGATGCACCGAGGACCGACCGATGTGCCCCGGCTTCGGCCTCGCCGCGGGGCCCGTCGCACTTCGCCGCGGTGGGCAAGCCCGCCCAAAAAATTTTTTTTCTCGGGCGATCCACC
>VYZN01000903.1:7500-31539 GCA_009761285.1 Aphis glycines
ATCCCGTCCAGTCCCGGAGCTTTGTTAGGTGCCATCCTCCAGACAGCACTCTTAACCTCCGCCTCCGTGACCTCCGGTCTCACTCTTCCTACACACCCTCTGTCAAAGACAGGAGCAGCCTCATCCCTGGGGATAAGGCTCTCCAGCAGACACTCAGCCGTCTCCAAGGCCGTCACCGTGAAAGTTCCGTCACCTCGGAGCACAGCGTTGGGAACCCTACTCTTCATAGAACCATTCCTAGCCCAACGGTAGACCGGGCCCCAGATGTCCGAGTTTATGGAGGTAGCGAACTTCCTCCAAGACTCCATCTTGGCCCGCCTAATCTTTTTCAGATGCTCGTTCCTGAGCGTTCTGAATTGACCCCTATCCGAGACTTTATAGTCCTTGGTGCGCCGGAAGTTATTGAGACGCCTTTTGGACTCTTCGAGCCCAGCGTCCCACCATGGCGGTTTCGTCCTGCCGGACTTGCGAGAACGGGGCATGGATGCCTCCATCGCCTGCTCAAGAGCACGCGTCAGGGACTCCGCTATGCGTCCGCAATCGCCCACCATGGTCTCCGGGTCACCGAAGACCTTCTGGGCCAGAACCAGTCTAAACCTATCCCAGTCTGCTTTCCTAACATTAAAACGACTTTTCCCTACCGTAGGTCCCTCCGGACCTGATCCGACGTGGATCTTAAATCTGATGGTCCTGTGGTCGCTGTCGGTGACATCGAGCACTTCCCACTCAGATATCGAGTTCGCCAAGGAGCCCCCTCTCGTCAGAGTCACATCTATGTTCGATGACCCCATACCCGGTCTCTCGTACGTGTCGATGTGACCGGGCTGGTTGTGCACCGTCAAGTGCTTCTCCGCGATGAGAGACTCTACATGGGTCCCCCGGGCTGAACCCGAGTTGTTCCCCGGCCGACTGAACCATTGCGGTGAGTGCGCGTTCACATCGGCTCCTATCAGAACGTCTTGGTTGATCCTGTCTAAAACGTCACCTAACCTATCGGTAAAGACGCGTGTCGGGATGCTGTACTTGAAGTACGCTGACACGAAGACAATAGCCTGACCAGATCTCTTCCTGAGACTGGCCACAGCACAGTACCTATCACAGAGCCCCTGCAGGGCGACCACCTCGATGTCCTGATTTAGAACAACTATAGCCGCCCCTGCACTACCATCCCTACAGCTGAAAACCGTCTTCACGGCGCCGTAGTCGAAACCTATCAGTCTTTCGCCCGAGGTCAGTACCTCCTGAAGCAGAAGTACCTCCACCCCGTTAGCCCTGCTGTAGTCCAGTATCTGATCGGGAACCATGGAGTTCCCGTTCATGTTTAACTGGACCACACAGTAGGTCGACGAGTTCATTTCGGTCCAAAGTCTGTCCTACGGGCGACCATGAAGGTCGCCTTTACCATCGCCACACAATCCGAGTGTCCCGACTGGAACTTCAAACCGCAGTTGGCGCACTTGACTGGCCCGCCCTGGCAGTCTCTAGCCCTATGGCCCTGGACCGCACAACGTCCACAAGTGTCCACCTTCGCCTGACACATGGCTGCCCTGTGCCCGAAACGTTGGCACTTGAAGCACCTTACGATGTCCACGTATTCCTTTACCCTGCACCTGGACATGCCTATGTACAGGCTTTTCCCTACTACCGTCCTGAAGTGGCTGGGTCTGACGGAGCATACCCACCACACCTGTTCCTCAGCCTTGCTACCCTTCATGAAGAGGGGTACCACCGACTCTTTCTCCAACCCTAGCTCTGGATTCTGCTCCATGATCATGCCCGATAGCTTAGAGCTTTCCACGTCCCGATCCACGTCGTAGATGAGGACGGTCGGCCACCTGGCCTTCTCCTCCCTGACCGTCTTGCCCGCTGCCTCCATGTCCTTGAGGGCCTTGTACGTGCCCTCGTCAGCCGGCTTCACGAGGATGTCGCCCCTGGGCAGGTTCGCAGCCCTGCTGATCCTGGGGGCCCCTACCTCCTTAACCAGGTCGGCCCAGAGTTTCTTCCTGGCCTCCCCAGCGCTCGCCCCCTCCGCGGAGACGATGAAAGCCCGGGCCGGAGCCCTGGCCTTCACCCTCTCCATGGCCTTGGCGGTCTTTTCCGGAGCCACTGGGACCCCAGGAACAGCAGCGCCGTTGCAGCCCTTCTTCTTCTTCTTCCTCTTCTTTTTCTTCGACACCACCACCGTGAACTGCCCCTTGTCCTTGGATGGAGGTACTGGTACCTCCACCGGCTTCTTCTTCGGCGGCTTCTTTGTCGCCGCCGCTTTCGGAGGTTTGGTTATCACCACCTCCTGGGATGGCGGCACCGGGTTCTCCTTGGTGGTCTTCACCCTCCTCCTCTCCGACGCCTCGCAGACGTGTCCAGCCCTAGCCTCCTCCAGCCTGCCCTCCAGAATCACATTCTGGTGAGACACCTCGTCCAAAATCTCCTCATACCTACCCCTTATTTCCAAGATGGCCTTGTGAACGGCCGCCGAGAGCTTCTTCTTCTCCTTTTCCGCCAGGAGAAGCTTATCCAGGTCCCTACCGATAGACCTAACCCTTTCAGGCAGGGAGGAGGCCCTAGGCTCGGGACGACCAGAGTCGCCCCTCGAGTCCAGGCACCCCTCCCCCACCTGGCTGCAAAGTTGGCCGCCGTCGTCCTCCTTCAGGACGCCCGGTACCAACAACCCCCTGTCCTCTCCCCCATCTCCCCCCAAAGACATGTCCAACAGGCTCATGCTTGTGGGAGATTCCTCTTAATAACTAAGACTATATCTATCGAGCCTACCTACCCTAGTGCCGATGCCTTTTCTGCCTTTGCGAGTGGGGCCTACTAATGCCCACCGGCCACTATGCTACCTTAACCTATCGAGCCTGTCTTTGATAGTGCCAATGCCTTTTCGGCCTTTGCGAGTGGGGCCTACTAATGCCCACTGACCACTATCCTACCTTATGCTACCTTATGCTAACTTATATAATAAGCCTGTCACCTTACCTGAGGGCCGACTGCACCTCTCGTACTGGAGCCCTAGGGCTTTTATACGGACCGACTCAAAATCGACACCGGTCCGTACGCGCACTTTTTATATGGGACAGTTGTCGTCTTAGCCTATGCGCGTGAGAGGAGTTGCGTTTCCTTCTCCACGCCAGACGCCGGGAGAGCGCGTTAGCGATATTGCGCCTGACGTTGCAACTACAGTGTACTAGCGCACCTAGCACTAAACACCGTAACTACACCGGCTAGCGCCACTAGCGGCAAACACCCGCAACGTTATCGGTGACTCGAAAACGCACAGCAGCAGCGCGTCGGCGGCGCCGGACAATGCACCTGCGAATGAGTCACCTGTAACGGACGCGTCTGTCTAGCGTATCTGTTCGCCCGGAAACTTTGTCGCACGATTGCGCGTTGAGTTTTCGTCGCACGCGGAAAAACTCAACGTAGATCGATTTATCCTTACAAGGACTAACCGATCCAACAAAGCGCGCGATCGTACGTCCACTAGGAGAACCGGAATTAATTCCCAAAGTTTTGAAACGTAGATCCGCCGGAAAAGCACTTACGCACACGCGACCTGTATGAAAAGATGCGTCGGAAAACGGACAATTCAACAGTGAAGAGTCCGACGCAAAATTCGTATCCTAACCGGAGTAATCGGGTTAGCGATTCTGGCTACCGGGCGTAAAACACGTGTTTTCGCCTGCGGGAGCTTAAAAACGCCGTCACGACTTACTCGCCTAACCGATTTTCACGTTTTATGCACCAATCGAAGCGTCTCGTCGAGACGAATCTTTTGATATATAAATCGTAAAAAATGGACAACACTAACCTAACTTTAATGGAAAATTACCGGGAGCGATATGTTCACCGTACCGCAGTTCGAACAACACTAGTAGATAGGGACAGTGAGAATCTCGTTAATCCATTCATGCGCGTCACTAATTAGATGACGAGGCATTTGGCTACCTTAAAAGAGTCATAGTTACTCCTGCCGTTTACCCGCGCTTGCTTGAATTTCTTCACGTTGACATTCAGAGCACTGGGCAGAAATCACATCGCGTCAACACCCGTCCCGGGCCATCGCGATGCTTTGTTTTAATTAGACAGTCGGATTCCCCTGGTCCGTGCCAGTTCTGAGTTGACCGTTACATGGCGGTCGATCCGGCTACGCGGCCGACGGCGCGGCGGCCGGACCGCCCGGCGACGGCGAACCGACGCCGGGGCGGACGGCCGGCCGCGACGCGGCCAGCGACCGAAGCTCGGTGGTTCCACGGTCGGCGGACGGCGACGGGCCCGCGACCGCCTCGAGGCTCCCGGTCCGGAGACCGGGCGCACGGGCGACGGCCGGGGTGTCGCCAGCACCGCCTACGCTTCTACGACGACCCGAACCCGATCCGCCCCGCTCCTCAGAGCCAATCCTTATCCCGAAGTTACGGATCGGTTTTGCCGACTTCCCTTACCTACATTATTCTATGCGGCTAGAGGCTGCTCACCTCGGAGACCTGCTGCGGATATCGGTACGAACCGACGCGAAGACTCCGCGTGGCCCTCTCTCGAATTTTCAAGGTCCGCGTGGGGGTCACGGACACCGCCGCAACGAGCGGTGCTCTTCGCGCTCGCGTCCCTATCGCCCGGCTAGAGGATTCCAGGGACGTACAACGCTCACAGAGAAAAGAGAACTCTTCCCGGACCCCCCGGCGGCTTCTTCGAGTTCATTCCGGTCGCCCGGACGAGACAAAAGAGCCCCGAACACTAGGGAGCGGTTCCGCGTCGGGTTCCGGAATACGGACCGGATTCCCTCTCGCCCCATGGGCGATTCGAAAACGCCTTCGCCCGTGGTACGAGGATCTCTCCCCGGGCTTAGGATCGACTGACTCTTGGACAACGGCTGTTCACAAGAAACCCTTCTCCACGGCAGCCCCCGAGGGCCCCTCTCGAGTATTTGCTACTACCACCAAGATCTGCACCGACGGCGGCTCCAGGCGGTCTCGCGACCTGCCCTTCGACGCACACCGCCGCGCCATCCTACTCGTCGGGGCTTTCCGGGACCGGCCGCCGCGAGCGACGACCGGCCCCACTGTGCCGCCGACGGCCGAGTATAGGCACGACGCTCCAGCGCCATCCATTTTCAGAGCTAGTTGCTTCGGCAGGTGAGTTGTTACACACTCCTTAGCGGATTCCGACTTCCATGGCCACCGTCCTGCTGTCATCAGCAACCAACGCCTTTCATGGTCTCTGAATACGCGTCGATTTCGGCGCCTTAACTCGGCGTTCGGTTCATCCCGCAGCGCCAGTTCTGCTTACCAAAAATGGCCCACTAAGCGCCTAGGGTTCCGTCGCCGGCTTCGCACGCGGTTCACGCGGTGTACCAGGTAAAGCCGGCGATCTCACCCATTTATAGTTTGAGAATAGGTTGAGGTCGTTTCGGCCCCAATGTCCTCTAATCATTCGCTTTACCGTATGAGACATCCTCCGTGTTACGAGCGTGTTGTTACCGCGCCGTACAGCGCGGAGTCCCACCGGCGTCCTGACGCCCGCGAACGGGCGGGACACATCGGCGCCAGCTATCCTGAGGGAAACTTCGGATGGAACCAGCTACTAGATGGTTCGATTAGTCTTTCGCCCCTATACCCAGCTCAGACGATCGATTTGCACGTCAGAATCGCTGCGGACCTCCATCAGGGTTTCCCCTGACTTCATCCTGGCCAGGCATAGTTCACCATCTTTCGGGTACCAACGTGTGCGCTAAGGGTGCGCCCCCGGACGGCCGAAGCCGACCCGGCGGAGACGCCCCCGGACTGCGGACCAGCGCGACTTTGAACGCCGGTGGGTTCGGTCGCTAGGCCATCGTCCGCACCGTAAACGGTTCACTTTCATTGCGCCAAACGTGGTTTTTCGTATGATACACCGTTGACTCGCGCACACGTTAGACTCCTTGGTCCGTGTTTCAAGACGGGTCGGAAAGTAGCCCGAAACTCGTCGCCGACCGACGGGACCCCGCCTGCGACGGGGCCGCGTCGACGGTTCTTGCCGTCGGGCGAGCCGACCAGGAGCACCGGGGTTCGGCGCGAACGGTCACGCCGAGACGCGACCGCCGCGACGAACCGCCACCCGGGCCCTTCGGCCGGCGCCCAACGAGTCGCGACGTCCGCTGGCCGAGCGAAAGATCCGGCCGGCCGTTTTACGGACCGACCGTGAATTCGCCCGGCGGTCGAGCCGCCAATCTCGCGCCGCCGGGGCGGGCGCGCGCGCGCTGGTCGCCGTCGTCGTCGCCGGCGCCGCCGTCCCCCGGGTTGCGGGTTGGGCGGCGACGGGACGGTCGGGCGGGCGCGCGCGCGCCGGCGTGCCGGCGGCGCATCGGTCTGGCCGAGTATCCGGTATACGACCCTCAGACAGGCGTGGCCCGGGACCCGCGGGTCACCGAGGCCGCAATGTGCGTTCGACTGGTCGATGTTCGTATAACCTGCGGATTACACGACGACGCGCAGATAGCTGCGGTCTTCATCGATCCACGAGCCAAGTGATCCGCCGTTCGGGGTCGGGTGTGTTTTTCGTTTTTTTGTCGACGAAACTGTTCGTCGTGCGCGCCGCGGTAGAGCCGCGCGCTCGACTGGTCTCTCGACGGTAACCATATTCGACGGAATATCAACCGCGGCCCGGCACGATCGGGCACAGGCCGACGGCGCGGCGACGACGATACGGGACGACGGCCGACGGCCGGACGCACCCGCGGCCGGAACCGCGCGTTCCGCTCTACCGAGTAAGTGAGGAAACGATGCGAGTAGTGGTATTTCAAGGTCGACGGGGAGACGGACGGCCGCGAGACCGCCCGCCTAGACCCCCGACTCCCACTTATGCTACACCTCGGCATGTCTCCGAACAATGCCAGATTAGAGTCAAGCTCAACAGGGTCTTCTTTCCCCGCTGATTTTTCCAAGCCCGTTCCCTTGGCTGTGGTTTCGCTAGATAGTATATAGGGACAGAATTAGAATTACCTACTTTCTGACTTAGCGTCTCCGCTAGTGGTCATAACTAGCGCAAACCACAGCCCCAGCGAGTCCAACTCCAGAGGCCCTTGATGTTGTTAGGGCCTCAAGTGCCGGGGGCATGAACCTTGCGGCCATGGGGCTCCCCCGACCCCGCTATACGGGTTTATGGTCGATACTGGTATTTAAACACAGCCTCGACCCCACCCCCGGTCGGTGGATTGACTCAGGCAGCGTGGGGACGTCAGACCCATCCCATCCTAAGATGGGCCTTGCGCTGATGTAGAACGATGTAGTTCTACTGGTTAGGTTGAACGTCCTGTTCAGCTTCCTCTCGAAGCCGAATCCTTTCCTCGAGCCGTATGTTCTCTTTCCTGATTAGAGCATCTTGCGTGAACTTTTCGAGGGCAGCCCACGAGATTCTAGATTTTGCGAATTCTGATAGATCATATGACCATGTTGCTCCACTGGTTCGAATTGAGTCTTTGAGTCTGAATCTGAGGTCATTGTAATTAGGGCATGTATACAGCATGTGGTTTGCTGACTCGTATTCATGGCCGCAGCTGCAATGTGGAGAGTCGGTTAAGCTGAAATCATGCAATTTGCCATTGAAGTCACCGTGATCAGTTATCATCTGTGATAAGTAGTGACCAAAAGGAATCGGGGCCTGGACTCTGACACGGATGTCCGGGAAGAGCTTGTGAGTTCGGCGTCCTTTGGTGGATGTATCCCATAAGTGCTGCCATTGATTTACTAAGATTGATTCTGATTTAGATCTTGACATGCCATTTTTGATTCTTATTACCGATTCGATGAGTAGGTAGATTGGTGGTAATCCCGCTAGTACCTGTAGAGCTCTCGTTGATACCGTATTATATGCACCAGTAACTGCGAGAAAAACTCTTCTCTGTGCAGATTCCATTTTTCTTTTCGATACTGAGTTTGCCACTGATGGGAACCAGATGCTTGCTCCATAGAGGATCCTGGGCACGTAAACTGCCTTGTATATAATAAGCGCGAGTGCTGACGAGACACCCCATTTTGATTTTCTCAACGATTTTATCCTGGAGAAAACATCAGTGCTGGAGTCAAGTAGTCCAGTGGCATGGCTGTGGAAGTTGAAGCCTTCGGCAAGATAGAGACCGAGGTACTTGGTTTCGTAGACTGACTTAATTCGTTCACCATCAAAGGCCGCAGTGAAGCCCGGGACGAGGCCGCCCTTGAGGGGTACCATTACTGATTTCTCTTTGGAGAATTTAAGACCTCTGTGCGTAGCCCATGATGCTATGATTTTGAGGGATTCTTCGGTCTTGTTGATCACCTCGGACCTTGTGTTGCCGCGTACAAGGAGGGCATTTTCATCCGCATAGGCCACTAGCTTGGTACCTTCTGGGTATGATTCTTTCAGTAGGGGGTCCATTGCAACATTCCATAACCTGGGACCGAATTTTGAGTCCTGAGGGCATCCTCTGGTTAAGGTTATGGTTTTCTCAGAGCCTCCAACCGGGTATGTGGCAGTTCTATTGGACAAGTAACTCATTGTGATAGCTGTGACGTTCGAACTGCAGCGAAGCGCGTGCAAGTCTTCGATTAATGTGTGCCATCGGACATTGTCAAAAGCTCCACTAATGTCTAGAAAGCTTCCGAGCACTTGACTGCCGTTCTGAGTGGTCCATTCTTGGACTTCTGACAAGGCGGAAGATGTTGATTTTCCAGGTCTAAAGCCATGTTGGTCAGTACTAAGGCTGCTGCCAATTTCTTTTTCTAAGATGTCACATATAACTTCCTCCAGGATCTTTCCCAGGACTGGAAGGAGGCTTATCAGCCTGTAACTCTTCGGGACCAAAGGATCCTTGTCTCTATGCTTAATTAGCTCAACAATTCTGGCATTCTTCCAGGGTTCGGGGAAAGTGCCAAGTTTGAGACAGTTGTTAACGAGGCGCAGCATGTGGTGGCATAGGGCTGGTCAGGCTGCCTTGATTATCCTTGCCGATAGGCCATCAGCCCCTGGGGCGCTATTTCTCTGTTTCTTAACGACCATAGTCAGCTCTTCGGCCGTAATCTGGGGTGGTAACTGATTTTCAACATGCCCATGCGCAATGATGGGGTCTGATTCCGACGTTGGTATAAGTTCGCTCATCATATAACTTATGGAGTCGTTCATGCACTTTGTGTAACTTCCGTCTTGCATGCGCAGTACTGAAGGTATCGATTGCTCTTTTTTACCCTTTATAAGCCATTTCGTGATTTTTCCCCAATGATTAACGGACACCACTGGCTCTTCAGCTAGTTTATGCCAGATGGAATTCTTTGCCTTTCGGATGGTATTCACATGCGAGTTTCTAGCCTTTTTGAATGCCTGTTTTGACTCTATTGAGCGTAGACGAAGCATGGCTCTATGTGCTTGTTTAAGAAGACGGCGAGAGTTGGCAACTTCCGCGTTCCACCAAGGAGGACGCCTTTTCCTATTGCCATCCGACTTAGGTAGTGTACGCTCGCATGCAGATGTCAAGCTGTTGGTGATGTGCTCTGCAGAACCATTAATGGTACCATCACAAGCTAGGGACTCAAGGGAGTGTCTCACTGCCTCCTCGAAAGCTATCTTGTCAATCTTGCGGTCCATGTAAACGGTCCTGGGGGATTGCGCTAGTTCCGGAATATGTTCGGTGACGGAGAAACTGATCATTAGGTGGTCACTAGCAGTGATCCCTTTTAGGACACGCCAGTCTCTGATGCTGTTTGTAATGCTGGGGGACGCCAATGTTACGTCAACATTGCTACGACCCCTGGGACCTTGGAAGGTGTGCTCATTGCCAGGTTGGTTGAGGATAATCAAGTTTAATTCCCTTATCATATTCTCGACAATTTGTCCTTTATAGTTTCGTCTGTGGTTATGCCACATGTGTGAGAAGGCATTCACATCGATGCACATGATAGTTCTGTTTGCCATTAGCGGGTGAAATGCTGTAATTTCGCGAACGAAAGATGTTGTGGGTTTCCTATATTGGAAATAACTCGAAACCAAGTCAATAAGGGGTTGACCAGGAAAGGAGACTCCTATGGTGACTGTATGGATAGTAGTCAGATGCGGTTTTAGCAGGACGTCCAAGCTGCTATTGAAAACCACAATGGCAGCCCATATGCCATGATGTTCATTAATGTTAGATTTGGCCGTTCTAATTGTGCCGGAGTCTAGTCCTGTCAAGGTACCCCTTCTGGTGTACGGCTCTTGGACTAAGGCAACGTCAACATTTTCTTTAACGCAGTAATGGTATAATTGGTCAGACACAGCTATGGATCTTGCCATGTTGAGCTGGACGATTTTTAGCGACTTGTTATTCATAATTTGGGTATCCGTAGTCCGTAATCTGACGTTATTCATGGCTTGGAGGGTGAAGGTTGCGGTCCGTAATCTGTTAGTCGTTGAACTGCCCTTATTCTTTGGGCCCAGATCCTACATTCCTTCGACATTGTGCGATTCCGATCACCGCAGTGGGAGCATACCGGATTCTCGTTCTTGTGTTGGCATGTACTGCTCTCATGCCCAGACTCAGCGCAGTGGTGACAGGTCAGATCGTTAGTGCAGTTCTTAGTTATGTGATCCAGTGCGAGACATCTTCTGCAATGTTATGCAGTCACATATGGTCTCGGGAAGGTGGACATTAACCCGATAAAGGTACGTTTATTAAGTACGGCGTTATAGATTGTGGGTGAAACTTCCAGCACCCAGTCCACCACGTCTCGGTTTCTGGGACCGCATTTGAATACTGGCTTAACGTCACTCATTGACTCTATCTTTAAGTGCTGATTTTGCTCGATAATTGAGTTGGTTATAAATTCCGCTGAGTACTCTGACGGTATGTTTTTTATCTTTACCTTAGGTTTCTTATTACCTTCCTCAAGTACCTCCAAGCTGTCTTCTCCGCTTATGTTTTTGATTGCTTTCACGGTTTCTGAATCCGTAGATATCACCAGAATATCGCCACTGGGAAGCTTCTTGGCACTATCTACCCGGGGATTGGCTAGCACCAGCTTAATTGATTTCCATAGTGAATCCATATCATTAGTCCCCTTAACTCTAAGAGTGGGTTTAACCGGTAACTTTTTTGCCTTGTTTATTCTGTTCTTATATGCTGTTCCAGAGTTCTTTGCAGATTTAGATTTTGGTTTACCAATCGGAGGGTAATCACTTAATTTATTGTCGGATGTTCTAGGTGGAGGATCCGGTCCCTCTGGTCCATCATCCTTTAGGCCCTCAGCAACGTTCGAGTATGTCCGAGCTTGAGTTATGTACGTTGGATGATAGTTCCTCTATACGTATGTGAAGTTTGTTAATTTTTGTCTTAGCCAGATGGAGCTCCGTTGTAACATGTTTATTGATACCAATGATTTCCACGGCTTCAATGGCTATCTTCTTAGTATGGACCAGAACCTCCATGCGGAAATCCACCATGCCGGAAGCCCATTTCTTACCAATCTTGGTAGCAGCCACCATATCAGCCATATAGGTTCTTATGTTACCAAGGGTAGTGTCAACATTATTTAGAGCGTTCTCTATGGCATGGGCGGATATGTTGTTACCGTTTGGGGAACCAGGTTTGAACCGCTTGGGATTGTTGGTAGAATCCGACTGATTCTCTGCGTCAATGTCCATATAGATCATTGACTCGTCATCGTTATTACCCCCTCGTAGCCCGAGGGTGGCGTTGTCATCTTTATATATTTCAGACGTGGTAGGGTCAGAAGCAAGCTTGGCCAATCTTTGGCCATTGTCTAGGTAGTTGGCTGTAGTAGCCAGAGTCATAATCGTGGGGCCTCAACATCGCCTGTCCTATTACTGGACTATCTAAACGATTTAAAAATATTTGTATATCTTTAATACCCATTTTATTTTTAATAATATATGTTTTTATTCTATTTTGAAATGCAGTTTCTTCAATTTTTAGAATAGGTCGATTATCTTTCTTTTCAAACATTTTTGCACTAAAATTGAAAACCTTATGTGGTTTTGGTATTCTCTCTTATTTTGTTCTTATTTTTTTGTTGTTTGTTTTTGGTATTCTCTCTTTTTTTGTTTTTATTTGTTTTGTTGGTATACCTTTGTATGTTTTATTACATTTTGGTTTAACTGTTTGATCTACATCATTTGTTTGATGACGAATAGATTTCAAATGTCTAGACCAATTTTTGTAACAAACTGTTAAATTACATTTATCACAAGTTTTGTTAAGATATGTTTTTTTGTTATCCATTTTATTATTGTTAAAATTTCGTTTAACTAAAGGTTCAATTTTATTTATTCGTTCCATTTATTATAGATAATATTATTCTTTTTACATTCAATTCTTTTAATAGAATATTTCTATTAAAAAATAATATTTAAATATAGTAAATGATCGCCCGGACAGGGACTCGAACCCTGGACCCTTAGATTAAAAGTCTAATGCTCTACCAACTGAGCTATCCGAGCATGATATTTATATATATATATCACTTCCTTTAACTAAGATCCCATACTAAATTTACACATTTTAATATTTCCTAAATCTTCAACAATCTTAATATCATCTAAATAATGATGAGTATAATCACCTGTTGTAATTATTAAATCATTAGCTATTTTACAAAGTTCTAACCAAGTTGGTGAATTTAATAATTTGGAAATATAAGGATTTCCATTTCCAAATTGATCGTTCCCTTGATCAATAATGAATATATTTCCATCAATTGGAATTTTATGTAGAATATATTTAACTGTTTCAGTATTTTCATAGTATTCAAAAGCACAAAAATTAACATATAAATTTTCATTTTTGAATTTTTTTTCACATATTTTTTTATATCATTTTTCATTAATTTCAAATAATTATATTTATTTTGTTTTTCTTGATTAATTGGTATACCTTTGTATGTTCTATTAAATCTAAAAGGTACAATTGTTTGATCTATATCATTTTTTCCATGACGAATAGATTTTAAATGAGCCAATGAAAAAAAAAAAATGAATGTTTATAGAAGATATTCCATTAAATATTTTTTTTAATTTTTTATAAACTGGTTGGTCAATATTTTTTGTAAAAATATATAGGTTTTTATATGGAATCCAATAACTTATAATCATATTATACAACACAGTTGTTTTACCACAACCAGATGCTCCTACCACTAAAACTCGTGAAGGTATTTCAAATAAAGATATTGCTTTATTATCATCTTCAATAATTTTTTTTATCATTAATTTATCCATTTATTTAAAAAAAAAATATATAATTGCTATTATAAATAATAATGTATAATATTTTTAAAAAATACGATCAATATATTGAAAGATCTCAATATAAAACTTTTTTACCTGTGAATAATTCACAACTTAATACACCTAATAAAACTACAACTTTTAGAATAGATAATATGGATGATTTTCTAAACATTAAAGATGCAAAGTTTTTTATTTATGGTAGATATTTGCAAAAAGATGGAAAAGATTATCCTAAAGATTCAAAAATACAACTAATTGATAATTTTCCTGCATTTTTATTTACTAGAATTGAAGTTAAAAAACATGGTAAAGTTTTGGATGAAATCGAAAATCCAGGAGTTTGTAGTACAATTAAAGGTTTGTTAGATTTTTCTGTGGATCCAAACGGACCAATTATAAACTCAGGATTTTCAAGCAAATATAAAGGTGGAGGTCGTTTTAATGTTATGGGTAAATTATCACAATTCGCATTAGGATGATTTAGAGACCAAATATATCCTGTTTTCAAAGGTGATATGGAAATAATTTTTACGAGAAATACAGATGATGATGCGTTGTTAAAAAAAGTTGTTATAGGAACAGAAGATGGAAAAATTATTATTGATGAATTTACGCTTAGAATTCCAATTATAGAATACAATCCTATGTATAAAGTTTTATTGTTAAATGAATTAACAACAATTTCTCAAGAATAAAATATAGTTTTTATTTTAAATCTTGGCAATGTATCGAAGAAAGAAATATATCAGGAAAAACTATAAAAATCGTTTTAACAACTCAATATCGAAGTTCTAATAATCCTCTGTTTGCTGGTATGGTATTTTATACAAACAAGTTGAGTACTCAAGAACATGATCCTTGTGAATTTGATCATTGTAATGTGAAAAATTTTAGGTTTGATGTTACCCTGAAGAAACTCAAGATCTAGATTTTAAGAATGAAAAATATTGTGAAGCTTATGATAGTTTGATGGAGTATAAAAAAACTTTTCATAAAACTCATCAAGAACTTCCTTTGATGTATAATGATCCAAACGATTTTAAAACATTCAGAGCAATATATCTTGTAAATATGACTAGACAACCAACAAATATTTCTGCAACTAAACAAAATATTATTTTACATGTGGATTTCAATGAAGATTTACCTAAAAATACAATTTGCTATGTATTTTTCGTCAGAAATGATGAATTTTTATTTGATATTGAAAAGGGGACAATTGAAGAATCTTTTACTGGTTATTGGAATTTATGGGGTTTTAATAAAAATTTTGTCGCGTCAAAAATAAACATGAATTACATAAATAATAATAATAATATCATGGTCGGTTTTTTTGTGTTTTCAATAGAAATATTTCTATTGAAAAATAATTTTAATATTTATTTTGTTTTTTCTTCAATTAGATCAAGATAAACAATAAAATCTTCATCAAAATTAACAATATTGCCATTTTGATCAATAATATGTATTTTTATAATTTGAATTGTTCTTACATTTACTTTTCTGTACATTATTGGATAAGATTTTATAAAAGGTTTATTAGGATCATAATAATCCACAAACAAAAGTTCCTCTTCAATAACGTTTTCATTATTGGATGTAACAGACTTTTCAATTATGTTGCAATGTACTTCTAATAATCGTTTATTTATATTATTATCTAATATTTCAGAATCTCCTACATGTTTATATAAATAATCTTTATCAATCCCTAAACTTAATTTTAAATTTTCGTCTATCAAAAAATAATTTCTGGAAGTTAATTTAATAAAATTATTATCATTTTGTATTTTGATACTTGAAGGTAATAAACTATTTAACTGATCAATTGAATAGTTACCTTTAATTTCAGTTTTATATATTTTATCAGGTTCATTTGTTTGGGTAAATATAACACCGTTTATATTTTTTAAAAAACTTTGTGTATAAAACTTTGGTTCTTCTGTACCTGTTTTACTCGATGGTGAATCACTAATAAAATCATATAATGGCATTCCTAAACAATTTTTTAAATAATCATCCATAGTATAATTATAATCAGTAGTAATATTTATGAAATTTTTATTTATTCCAAGTCTTATATTATTATGTTCATTTTGATTTCAATTCAATATTTCTTCCAAATCATCTAATGAATAGGTATTTTATAAACTGAATTTGAATTTTCGTCTTCTTTATCTATCGTAAATTCACATTCTTTATCTATATTTATATATTTTTCTTCGGAAGTAGGACAATACATTAAAGTATTACAAAGTATTGAAAAATCAAATGTTGTGTTTGGAAAACCCAAATATTTTTTTAAATTTTCATCTAAATTAAAATAACAAGGAGATTCAATTTGAATTTTTTTATTATCATAAGATAAAAATATCGGTTCAATTAATTTATTTAAATTTGAAATAGTATATTCATCTTTTTTTATATGTATTACTCTCTGTTCAATTTCTATTTTACAATCTGATTCAATATTAATCAAATTTAACCCTTTTAAATACATTGATTCGAGACCTATTTTAAATGTATTATTATCATTGAATTCTGGATGTGATAAACGTATATAACTTTTTTTAACTTTTATAAATACCATTTATAAAAGTAATTTTATGTTTTTTTTATTCAAAATTAATATAATATACAATTGTATTACCAATATAAATAACATTTAATTTTCTTTGTGAATTTGTATTATACACTGTTATTTCTTTTTCTGTAATTTTATTTGGATATATATTAGGTAACCTTAATATATATTCATTGTTTAATATAACAAGTAATGTTTTCTTTTAGAAAAGACTTGTTTGGTCAGAACCAAAACAAGTTATTTCGTATGATTTTCCTATTTCTACAATAAATTTTATTTAAAGTTTTTTTTTAATTTGATTAAATTTTCCATTTCCATTTCTTATTTATATTAATAAATATATATATTTTTTTTTTAACGCGTATTTAATTTAAATTATTTTTATCAATTAATTTTTGTATATAATTTATTTAAAATCTATTAAATGCATTGTTTTTCCATTCATTAAATCTTTCAATCCATTATAAATAAGGTTAAATCTAGTTTTTGATTTTTCATTATAGATTGACATAATTTCTTTTGTAAACACAATTGAAAATCTATCTGGTAAAATTACTTTATATTTACTATCTAATATAACTGATATTTTTTTACCAAACTTTGTATTAATATTTTCGAAACAAGTCACCTCATATTTTTTTCCTTGTTCTAAATCACATATTTTTACAAACTCATATTGTGTGTTGCATTTATTTAAAAGTTCTTTAAGTTTTTCCATTTCCATTTTCTATTATGTATTATAAAAAAAATTTATTTATACTGTTATACATGCCCGAGTATCGTGGCGCTGTCGGTTAGGTGTTAGGCTTTGAATGCATTCATAGTAGGATTTACACTGGTGGGAGGTATAGTTCTGATGATTATAGGCTGTGGGCGATGTGTGGTTTGTTTGATAATATGAAGAGTACTATCGGATTGAAATCACCGCGGTATGGTTCTATGTTGTCTTTACCTGTTCTTTCCACTGGTCCCTGGATTCTACAAATAACGCCCCTCTTACTTTAAGTCCCCCTCATAGTCTAATAGTCTAAAACCATTTCCAGAGATTTTTAGATTTTAATTATTAACGCGTTATTATGAAAAATATTATGCGATTGTATGTTACATTTTAATATCATAAAATATTAAAATATTTTTTTGGGAAATATTGCATTTCAATTTTTAATTATTAATAATATAAGTTTTATGAAAAAATATTTTAATTATTATTGTATTTCAATTTTAATTATTATAACATTAGTATTATGAAAAATATTTTAATTATTATTGTATTTCAATTTTAATTATTATAACATTAGTATTATGAAAAATATTTTAATTATTATTGTATTTCAATTTTCTGATCTTTTTGCACATTGTTTTCTTTGTGATATTTTATTGATAAAATAGGGAGTTGGCCAGGAATGGTACATATATACTACTTACGCGTTTAATATTATACGCGAGTGAACACGAATCGCTGTTATACTTTTATCGTTTTATCATTTCGTGCTCATCATATTTTTTTAACGTAAAATGTATCCATCAAAAAATAAAAATCGATATCAATCAAAGAAGTTATCTTCTAGATGACTACGTTCCAGTTTTTTGATATCTATTTTTGTCTATTTTATATAATTTTTCAAAAATTTGAAAAAAATGAAAATTTCAAATGCAAATATAATCGGTTTGAAAAAATCTAGAACGCACTCACCTAGAAGAATTTCTCAGGATTATTTTGGTGAAAAAATCATGTTTCTACGACGACTAACGGGAGCTGAGGAAAATGGGAAGTACGAAAGCATGTTTTACGGTCGAATTTCGGGTACCAGAACGGCCTCTTAAAACTATTGTATATATTATTTTTCCCGTTTTAACTATTTTTAATTTTTACGTTACACTCTTATCGATATTATCGAATATCAGTCCATTTTATCTTAATTGGACTTCATGGCTATTCTCACTTTTGTCTATGTATACGTTGTGCAATCTTGCGAAAACTACAAATATTTTACTAGTGTATTATACCTACGTGCATTTCGAGTTTTTAAAAATGGAATTTAATATAATAAATACTACTAAAAATCGTGAGTGTTTAGTTTTTCGTAACTTCAAATTCCACTTTAGTAGAAATTTGGTTTCGGGAAATATAGTGTATAATATATAATGCGTATATAAACATTCTATGAACATTTAATGAATGTATATTATAAAAATATATAAATTGATTTTGTCGAAAACTATAATTGTACGTAAATAATTCAATTTTTTCCCTAAATATATTTATAGTATTATGCATATTTTTTTACCAATTAACTTCGAGTATATGACACCATGCATTTTTAAGCTATGTTTGAATCCATCGACAATTATGTCAGTTTCCATAGCCGTAGAAGGTCCGTTCCAATTTTGAAAGCAATGATGAGGTGCTGGTTCTTTTTCACGTTTTTTTGCCGAATAACACACACAACAAAATTTATTTCTTACTCCAAAAAATAATACTTTTTTAGTCACTGCTCTAATAATACAAGCTTATTTAAAATAATAATACATACATTATTTTATTAAAAATATAACAATTATATAATATCATTTACGTATACATGTAACAATAAATATTACGTACAACGCCAGATAACGCATTATAATTGGTTTTGTATGATCTCTTACTCCAAGCACCAGGTTATTATTTTATTATTTAACGGCGATTTGAGGACGGCCACTTTGATCTACATCTCCCCTTTCAATAGCTAGTTTTCTTTCTTCTTTACCTGCTTCTATCATTCCATCCAATGCAATTTGATGTGTGTAATTATATACATTTGTGCGTACTTCTTGATATTTTCTATTCGACATCATCGGCATGTTTAAAGTTGCTGCAAATTCCTCAAGCTTTGTGTATCCTTGACCAGTATTGACGATAGCAAAGCGACAGCCATATTAATATCTATAATACTATCCGAAGGATCTTCACTATAAATATTTTCCTTTTTACCGCGCACCTTGCAAGTAAATACAAAAGTACTAAAAAATCCTTTCCTAATCTCATTTACAAACTTTAGGTCACTGAATGTACAGTCAAATCCTTCATGCTTTATTGATTGAATAGAGTCAAAAATATGTTTAATATTGACAAATCTCCTTCTCACTATATCCTCCAATGAATTATTTATTTCTATAGTATTATCATCCTCTATTGATATACTTGACTTAAATAATTGCTTTGGAATTAACTTGCAAGAGTTTATCGGAGTAGAAGTAAAAATTGATCGAGTTTGATTACAATTTTCTAAATATGAAGATTCGATATTTGAAGTACTTGGTAATTCAGTAATACGATGTATGTCATTGTCAGTTGAAATTTAATTATTACGTATTTGTGTAGGAATATTTTTCTAAATAAAATTAAAAATTATAAAAATTAAATTCAATTTACATTATGAATAAATATATTTTTGGTTAAAATAAATAATAAATAAAGTTACTGCAGATTTACGCGATTCTAATAACGATGGATTCCCTTTTTTTTTAATTTTGCTCGGGTATTTTCTAGTTTTTGCCATTTTTAATATTTGATTCACAATAAATTAATAATAAAAAACACGTAAAAAATAACTAAATATATTTAGTAGTACAGTCGCGGCTGTAGAGACAATGTTTACGGCTTGACGTGCAGTAAAGTAATGAATCAATGAATGTCATAACTCATATTTTAATATTTGTAAATAATTCTAAATTATATTAGAAAAATATTAATATTTCGAATGTCTAGACACTCTAGACAAACATTTAATAAAACCTATTACCTATATATTTATACATATTTTATATAACAATAATAATCACTAATCAGTTTTATTTGATTCCCCGAATAATACCGATCGCATTGTATAGGGGCATAACAGTGAGCAGATACCTACGTACGTCGTATACGTCTGTCGTTTTACCTACGCGCATGCACATGTCAAATACTTATTTCCTTATAAAATTACAAACAGTTTTTTCTTCAAAAAATACTGTCAGTGACTTCCATCACTACGCTCAGTAGGATTTTTCGATTTCAATTTTGAAAACAGATTTGAATTTTCCACTATATTTACTATGATTTGACTGTCGTACTTTTTTCATATTCTATATCAATTAATTTTAGTAAAATTTATGAATATGATCTAATTTTACTCTTTTTGTTAGTATATTTCTAAGTAAAAAAAAAAATAAAAATAAAAAAACAAAATTGTGAAAGCATAGATAATTTAGTGACGAATCCAAATCTGTATCTAAAATTAATATCGGAACATTATGTTGGAAGTAATGATGGAAGTCGTGAGCTATGTTTTCGACCAAAAATGAATCATGCTCCAGCCCCCATAATGATTGTATTAAATTTGAATCCAATGATAGGTATCATTGTATAAGAAAAACGATTCTGAACGAAAATATTATCGGCCTAAGATATAACTTCCAGTGATTGGTGAAAATGGTGGTTTATGGTTTATGTTTCTTAGAAAAATCGAAAATTTCAGTTGTCTATAAATAGCTCAAAAAAAGTCTAAATATTTTGAAAATTTAATTGTATATAGATAACCACTTCCGAAATTTATCAAATAAATACATTCATCACTTCGTTCAGAATCTAAAATATTTATAACTTTTATCATTGACTTAAGCCATTTTTACATGAGGTATAATTACTCTACAAAAAGCGTAAATCATATTAAGCCTTATTTACCTAATCAATTCAATTTAATAAACGGTATAAGTCATCATACGCCTTTTCTACCAAATGTAGAAATATATGCTCTATTTATTAGTAATATTCATAATTGACTTTGTCAATGAACCAAATAATCAGCAAAAAATAAGCTTTAAACCTGCGAAAAAAAATGTTTGTGAAAAATCGACATAAGCCCTTTTCTACATGGAATGTATTATGATTATAAATAGCTTAAAAAAAAAAGTCAAAATATTTCGAAAAACGTATATTTTTTTCATTAATTCGTCAGAAAATAATATTAACATAATATCTATGAATAGATTAGGTTTTAAAATGTAATCTAACGATGTCCGATGTAACTATAAATATAATACCTATACTGTCACTTTTCTTACGATTTTTTTTT
The DNA here is from genome assembly GCA_009761285.1 of Aphis glycines. NCBI lineage: Eukaryota > Metazoa > Arthropoda > Insecta > Hemiptera > Aphididae > Aphis > Aphis glycines. The sequence continues at coordinate 28,408 of VYZN01000903.1, forward strand.
TAACTTTGGTCAACAAGCAATGGTAAAATGTGGACACACCGTAACTCCGTATTTAAAAAATATTTTTAACACCAAATTGGTATCCGTATACCATAAAATAAAATAAGATATTGCAATATTGGTGTAAAACCAAGTTAAAATTAATCTATTATTTCTGCATAGCCATATCTAACCATTATCGACAATTATCATTATCCTATATCATAAAAGAAACATTTGACAACAATTTTTAAAAATGTTATTCTGAAAAATTAGAAATTTTGAAGTAGAACCTTTTTATTTTAAGACCGTGAAATGCAGTAATCAACAGAACGGCCAACGAGATTATTAAAAACCAAATTAGGTACAATTTGAATTTTTTTTTTATATTTAGAACAGTTTCAATTTATGAAGAAATAAATTAATCCTATAATTTGTAGTGATAAGAATAATGTTTTACATTAATCAATTTCTATCGACTAATTTACACCAACAACATTGAATATGTAATAAAATACGTAATAGTGAATACATGAATGTGGGTACACGTGCAATAGGTAAAGTAGCTCTAGAGTCTAGTAAAGTTATAGTATAAACTAAATGAAGTAAATTAACTAAAGTAGAATTACTTTTATGGTGAACAGAAATCGTTGAAAAAATCTTTTATACACGGTCGAATGCGGTTAAACGTCGAACAAATTAATATCAGATAATCAAACAAAATATATTTTAAAAATATCACTCTTGCCTCTTCTATAATATAATAACAAATACATTTATACGAAGCGTTTTTAAATAAAAAACAGAGATAACAATTCATTCAAATTATTTATAGTAAATTCCTACTAGGCAGATGTTTTAAAATATTAAAAACATTATTAATAATAACAATAGCAATATCTTAGCTTAAATACTTAAATCGTCGTATCGATAATAATTTATTTTGTACTATAACTAAATTTAGATAACTGGTGATAGAAATCATATTAATATTACACATTTATAGTACAGAATAATAAAGCTATAGATTGATAATTACTATGAAATGTTTCACGGTACTTAACGTAAATAATTTCACGTTATTAAAAAACCCGGGGCCCATTAAAATGAAAACAACTGAAACTAGGGTCTTGTTATAATATGAATTATTTTAATTTATAAATTATAAAGGTAACCTAATTTATTGTTGCATTTTTTAACCTTAGTTACAAATACAAACAATTTTATGAATTTCCAACTACAAAATTACTTACAAGTTTTCGTGATTTTGACATGCTTCGTAACAATTTGAACTTTAAACGGTTATAAAAATTTTTTGTTAATAACGATTTTTAATTTTTTTTTTTAAATACAATAAGAACAACTTTTAATCAATCTTGTATTCGATTGAATTTGTTTTAGACTTTTTTTGGGGAGATCCAAATTTTTTTTATGGACGTTTCAAAAAAAAAAATTCTTCTTAAAAAAATCAAAAATTTCAGTTGTCTATAAATAGCTAACAAAAAAGACAGAATATTTTAAAAATTTATCCGTGTGTAGATAATGCTAATATAAATATTAAGAGAAAATTTCATGTACCTATTTATGACATTTTTTTTTTTTTTGAGTTACACCAAAAATGAAATCGATTTCGTCAAAAATCGAATACCTAATACTAATATAATGTTTTACAATAACAACGAAATAACTAACATTCTTATTATACGTTGATTAAAATATCACTTACTAAATAACATTAAGAAAAATTAAAAAAATTATAAATATGGGGCCAAAATAATTTACGTTGTTATAAGTCAATGAATAAGTGCAACATTTTCAAATTGTTTGTTGAATACTACACAGTTGAAACAATAAAATATCTGTAAAAATTATTTAACCTATACAATTATCTTGCATAATATAATATATATTATTCATTTTACTTAATAACTATAGAGTTAGGAAGTTGATGACCTAAAAAAATACAAAAAAAATGCCATAAAAACTTCAAAAAATAAACTTAAAAATCAAAATAAGTGAATAAATGTATTTATAAATAATAATTTTTATTAGAGTTATGGGTGTGATAATGGGTGTAATGGTTATTTAAAATATGAATTATAATATTAATAAACAATAGTATACATTTACATTAAGCATTATTTAAAATTATTAAAAATAAAATATAAATAAATAGCGTGTTTGATCGGAGTATGACTGAAAAAGCACTTTTTATCAATGTAGAACACCAAAAACCCCACAATAATAATATTAAAATGATTTTTTTAATGTTAGGTATACAAATTTTCTTTTTAATTTAAAATTTGAGAAAATGTCGCCACATTGTACAAAAACTACAAAAAATTACCTAAAATATGAAAAAATGCATTTTTGGCCAACAATGCCTAAAAAGGCAAAAAATTCAAAATTAAACTAGAATTTTCTGCATCAAAGGAGCATGAATAAACTTTTAGCTAAGATAGAGTTGCATAGAATCAAAGAAAAAAATGGAAAGGTCATCAACATTCTAATTCAAATAATAACTTATCATTATACGTAATATAATTAGTTTTGGATAATAACTTATCTTCATTATTTAATAAGTATGTAATACTATATTATATTATTATTGTTGATTGTATTCAACGATAAAAACAATTTCACTTAAAATTTGTTATTTTACATATTTCTAATATACTTTTATAATTTGTTATATTATAATTAAAATATTTTAATTTAAGTACTTACCCTTTACTAAGTTGTAGATAAACAATATGAACGACAATCGCGATTAAAAAGTATCCAATTATTTAAATGCCATACACTATACACAAATACACAACACAAATGTTTAAACTAGAAAATCCAAATTAAAATTTCTTAATACCGTATCGAACTGTTCCGAACGAAGGTAAATACGGGAATGAAATAAGTGTCTGAAATTAGTCTAAAATATTCTTAATAGGTACAAAGGTATATATTATTTATTTTGTGCTATCCTCATCTCTAAGATATAAACCATGAATTATTTTTTTTTTTTACCAATAAATAATTATTAGCTATGAACTAAAGTACAGTTAATATGGGTTTAATGTTTATCAACATTTTTTGGTATGTTACCAAAGTACCATGTACTAGGTATATACAACATACGTACTAACCCATGGGCCATGG
>VYZN01000917.1:0-14232 GCA_009761285.1 Aphis glycines
TTTATATTTGCTTATACTAAATTAAATTTTCATTATTTACTTTTCAAACTATAACAAATTGATCATTTTTAAATATAGTTTAATTATAATAAGAATTTTGAACATTATTATAATATGAAATGTAAAAATAGTAAAATCATATTACTAATAAGTAAGTAACCGTACCAAATTCACTTTATATTTGCTTATATTAAAGTAAATTTTCATTATTAACAGTTCAAACTATATTAAATTGATCATTTTTATATGTGATTTTATTATAATATAACATTTTGAACATTATTACAACATTAAATGTAAAAATCAGTAAAATCTCTTTTTAATATGGATTTTCCCCTACCCAATTCACATTATATTTGCTTAAAATTAATTAAATTGTCATTATTAACAGTTCAAACTATAACAAATTGATCATTTTTAAATGTAGTTTAATTATAATAAGACTTTTTGAACATTATTATAATATGAAATGTAAAAATAGTAAAATCATAATATTAATAAGTATGTAACCGTACCAAATTAACTTTATATTTGCTTATACTAAATTAAATTTTCATTATTTACTGTTCAAACTATAACAAATTGATCATTTTTAAATGTGGTTTAATTATAATACAACATTTTGAACATGATTATAACATTAAATGTGATAAATACTAAAAAAAATCTTTTTAATATGGATGTAACCCAGCCAAATTCACTTTATATTTGCTTATACCAATTTAATTTTCATTATTAAAAATTAAAACTATAACAAATTGATCATTTTTATATGTGATTTTATTATAATAAACATTTTGAACATTAATATAACATTAAATGCAAAAAAAAGTAAAATCATATTATTAATAATTATGTAACCCTACCAAATTCACTTTACATGTGCTTTTACCAAATTAAATTTTCATTATTAACAGTTCAAACTATAACAAATTGATCATTTTTATATGTGATTTTATTATAATATAACATTTTGAACATTTTATAACAATAAATGTAAATATCAGTAAAATCTCTTTTTAATATGGATTTTCCCCTACCCAATTCACATTATATTTGCTTAAAATAATTAAATTGTCATTATTAACAGTTCAAACTATAACAAATTGATCATTTTTAAATGTGGTTTAATTATAATATAACATTTTGAACATGATTATAACATTAAATGTGAAAAATAGTAAAATCATCTTTTTAATAATTATGTAACCCAACCAAATTCACTTTATATATGCTTAAACTTATTTAAATTTTCATTATTAACAGTTCAAACTATAACAAATTGATCATTATTAAATGTTGTTTGATTGAAAAATAACATTTTGAACATTATTACAACATTAAATGTAAAATACAGGAAAGTTTCCTTTAAATATGGATGTACCCCTACACAATTCACATTATATTTGCTTATAATAAATTACATTTTCATAATTAACAGTTCAAACTATAACAAATTGATCATTTTTAAATGTTGTGTGATGAAAAATAACATTTTGAACATTATTATAACATTAAATGGTAAATACAGGAAAATCTCCTTTATATATGGATGTACCCCTAGACAATTCACATTATATTTGCTTATAATAAATTCCATTTTCATTATTAACTGTTCAAACTATATTAAATTGATAATTTTTAAATGTGGTTTAATTATAATATAACGTTTTGAACATTATTATAACATTAAATGTGAAAAAAAGTAAAATAATCTTTTTAATATGGATGTAACCCTACCAAATTCACGTTATATATGCTTTTACCAAATTAAATTTTCATTATTAATATTTCAAACTATAACAAATTGATCATTTTTAAATGTAGTTTAATTATAATATAACGTTTTGAACATTATTATAATATTAAGTGTGAAAAAAAGTAAAATCATCTTTTTAATATGGATGTAACCCAGCCAAATTCACTTTATATTTGCTTATACCAAATTTAATTTTCATTATTAAAAGTTCAAACTATAATAAATTGATCATTTTTAAATGTAGTTTATTTATAATATAACATTTTGAACATTATTATAATATGAAATGTAAAAATAGTAAAATCATATAATTAATAAGTATGTAACCGTACCAAATTAACTTTATATTTGCTTATACTAAATTAAATTTTCATTATTTACTTTTCAAACTATAACAAATTGATCATTTTTAAATGTAGTTTAATTATAATAAGAATTTTGAACATTATTATAATATGAAATGTAAAAATAGTAAAATCATATTCCTAATAAGTAAGTAACCGTACCAAATTCACTTTATATTTGCTTATATTAAAGTAAATTTTCATTATTAACAGTTCAAACTATATTAAATTGATCATTTCGTTATATGGTGGATTTTATGTATAATATATTCGTTGTTGAACATTGATTATAACATTATTAAATGTGGAAAAAAAGTAAAATAATCTTTTTAATATTGGGGATGTAAACCCTACCAAATTCACGTTTATATTTATTTGCTTTTACCAAATTAAATGTTCATTATTAATATTTCAAACTTAAACAAATTGATCATTTTTAAATGTAGTTTAATTATAATATAACGGTTTTGGAACATTACTTATAATATTAAATTGAAAAACTAAAATCTTCTTTTTTAATATGATGTTAACCCAGCCAGAATTCACTTTATATTTTGCCTTATTCCAAATTTAATTTTCATTATTAAGAAGGTCAAACTATAACAAATTGGGATCATTTTAAATTGTAGTTTATTTATAATTAACATTTTGAAACATTCATTATAATTATGGAAATGTAAAAATAGTAAAAATCATATTATTTAGATTAAGTAGTAACCGTACCAAAATGTAACTTGATATTTGCTTTATACTAAATTAAATTTTCATTATTTACTTTTCAAACTATAACAAATTGATCATTTTTAAATGTAGTTTAATTATAATAAGAATTTTGAACATTATTATAATATGAAATGTAAAAATAGTAAAATCATATAACTAATAAGTAAGTAACCGTACCAAATTCACTTTATATTTGCTTATACTAAATTAAATTTTCATTATTTACTGTTCAAACTATAACAAATTGATCATTTTTAAATGTTGTGTGATTGAAAAATAACATTTTGAACATTATTACAACATTAAATGTAAAAATCAGTAAAATCTCTTTTTAATATGGATTTTCCCCTACCCAATTCACATTATATTTGCTTATAATAAATAAAATTGTCATTATTAACAGTTCAAACTATAACAAATTGATAATTTTTAAATGTAGTTTAATTATAATAAGACTTTTTGAACATTATTATAATATGAAATGTAAAAATAGTAAAATCATATAATTAATAAGTATGTAACCGTACCAAATTAACTTTATATTTGCTTATACTAAATTAAATTTTCATTATTTACTTTTCAAACTATAACAAATTGATCATTTTTAAATGTGGTTTAATTATAATACAACATTTTGAACATGATTATAATATGAAATGTAAAAATAGTAAAATCATATTACTAATAAGTAAGTAACCGTACCAAATTCACTTTATATTTGCTTATATTAAAGTAAATTTTCATTATTAACAGTTCAAACTATATTAAATTGATCATTTTTATATGTGATTTTATTATAATATATCGTTTTGAACATTATTATAACATTAAATGTGAAAAAAAGTAAAATAATCTTTTTAATATGGATGTATCCCTACCAAATTCACGTTATATATGCTTTTACCAAATTAAATTTTCATTATTAATATTTCAAACTATAACAAATTGATCATTTTTAAATGTAGTTTAATTATAATATAACGTTTTGAACATTATTATAATATTAAATGTGAAAAAAGTAAAATTATCTTTTTAATATGGATGTAACCCAGCCAAATTCACTTTATATTTGCTTATACCAAATTTAATTTTCATTATTAAAAGTTCAAACTATAATAAATTGATCATTTTTAAATGTAGTTTATTTATAATATAACATTTTGAACATTATTATAATATGAAATGTAAAAATAGTAAAATCATATTATTAATAAGTATGTAACTGTACCAAATTAACTTTATATTTGCTTATACTAAATTAATTTCATTATTTACTTTTCAAACTTATAACAAATTGATCATTTTTAATGTAGTTTAATTTATAATAAGAATTTTGAACTTTATATATGAAATGTAAAAATAGTAAAATCATATTCTAATAAGTACATAACCGTACCAAATTCACTTTATATTTGCTATACTAAATTAAATTTCATATTTTACTGTTCAAACTATAACAAATTGATCATTTTTAAATGTTGTGTGATGAAAATAACATTTGAACATTTAAACATTAATGGTAAAAATCAGTAAAATCTTTCTTTTAATATGGATTTTCCGCTACCCAATTCACATTATATTTGCTTATAATAAATTAAATTGTCATTTTAACAGTTCAAACTATAACAAATTTATCATTTTTAAATGTGAGTTTAATTATAATAAGGACCTTTTTGAACATTATTATTAATATGAAAATGTAAAAATAGTAAAATCATATTATTAATAAGTATGTAACTGTACCAAATTAACTTTATATTTGCTTATACTAAATTAAATTTTCATTATTTACTTTTCAAACTATAACAAATTGATCATTTTTAAATGTGGTTTAATTATAATACAACATTTTGAACATGATTATAACATTAAATGTGATAAATACTAAAAAAAATCTTTTTAATATGGATGTAACCCAGCCAAATTCACTTTATATTTGCTTATACCAATTTAATTTTCATTATTAAAAATTAAAACTATAACAAATTGATCATTTTTATATGTGATTTTATTATAATAAACATTTTGAACATTAATATAACATTAAATGCAAAAAAAAGTAAAATCATATTATTAATAATTATGTAACCCTACCAAATTCACTTTACATGTGCTTTTACCAAATTAAATTTTCATTATTAACAGTTCAAACTATAACAAATTGATCATTTTTAAATGTGGTTTAATTATAATATAACATTTTGAACATGATTATAACATTAAATGTGATAAATACTAAAATCATCTTTTTAATATGGATGTAACTCAACCAAATTCACTTTATATATGCTTATACTAAATTAATTTTTCATTATTAACAGTTCAATCTGTAACAAATTGATCATTTTTAAATGTGGTTTAATTATAATATAACATTTTGAACATTTTTATAACATTAAATTTGAAAAATAGTAAAATCATCTTTTTAATAATTATGTAACCCAACCAAATTCACTTTATATATGCTTAAACTTATTTAAATTTTCATTATTTACTGTTCAAACTATAACAAATTGATCATTTTTAAATGTAGTTTAATTATAATAAGAATTTTGAACATTATTATAATATGAAATGTAAAAATAGTAAAATCATATTCCTAATAAGTAAGTAACCGTACCAAATTCACTTTATATTTGCTTATATTAAAGTAAATTTTCATTATTAACAGTTCAAACTATATTAAATTGATCATTTTTAAATGTTGTGTGATTGAAAAATAACATTTTGAACAATATTACAACATTAAATGTAAAAATCAGTAAAATCTCTTTTTAATATGGATTTTCCCCTACCCAATTCACATTATATTTGCTTATAATAAATTAAATTGTCATTATTAACAGTTCAAACTATAACAAATTGATCATTTTTAAATGTTGTGTGATTAAAAATTTTTAACATTATTATAATATGAAATGTAAAAATAGTAAAATCATATTATTAATAAGTATGTAACCGTACCAAATTCACTTTATATTTGCTTATATTAAAGTAAATTTTCATTATTAACAGTTCAAACTATAACAAATTGATCACTTTTAAATGTGGTTTTATTATAATATAACATTTTGAACATTTTTATAACATTAAATGTGATAAATACTAAAATCATCTTTTTAATATGGATGTAACTCAACCAAATTCACTTTATATATGCTTATACTAAATTAATTTTTCATTATTAACAGTTCAATCTGTAACAAATTGATCATTTTTAAATGTGGTTTAATTATAATACAACATTTTGAACATGATTATAACATTAAATGTGAAAAATAGTAAAATCATCTTTTTAATAATTATGTAACCCAACCAAATTCACTTTATATATGCTTATACTTATTTAAATTTTCATTATTAACAGTTCAAACTATAACAAATTGATCATTATTAAATGTTGTGTGATTGAAAAATAACATTTTGAACATTTTTATAACATTAAATGTAAAAATCAGTAAAATCTCTTTTTAATATGGATTTTCCCCTACCCAATTCACATTATATTTGCTTATAATAAATTAAATTGTCATTATTAACAGTTCAAACTACAACAAATTGATAATTTTTAAATGTAGTTTAATTATAATAAGACTTTTTGAACATTATTATAATATGAAATGTAAAAATCAGTAAAATCTCTTTTTAATTTGGATTTTCCCCTACCCAAATCACATTATATTTGCTTAAAATAAATTAAATTGTCATTATTAACAGTTCAAACTATAACAAATTGATCATTTTTAAATGTTGTGTGATTATAAATTTTGAACATTATTATAATATGAAATGTAAAAATAGTAAAATCATATTATTAATAAGTAAGTTACCGAAACCAAATTCACTTTATATTTCCTTATATTAAAGTAAATTTTCATTATTAACAGTTCAAACTATAACAAATTGATCATTATTAAATGTTGTTTGATTGAAAAATAACATTTTGAACATTATTACAACATTAAATGTAAAATACAGGAAAGTTTCCTTTAAATATGGATGTACCCCTACACAATTCACATTATATTTGCTTATAATAAATTACATTTTCATAATTAACAGTTCAAACTATAACAAATTGATCATTTTTAAATGTTGTGTGATGAAAAATAACATTTTGAACATTATTATAACATTAAATGGTAAATACAGGAAAATCTCCTTTATATATGGATGTACCCCTAGACAATTCACATTATATTTGCTTATAATAAATTCCATTTTCATTATTAACTGTTCAAACTATATTAAATTGATAATTTTTAAATGTGGTTTAATTATAATATAACGTTTTGAACATTATTATAACATTAAATGTGAAAAAAAGTAAAATAATCTTTTTAATATGGATGTAACCCTACCAAATTCACGTTATATATGCTTTTACCAAATTAAATTTTTATTATTAATATTTCAAACTATAACAAATTGATCATTTTTAAATGTAGTTTAATTATAATATAACGTTTTGAACATTATTATAATATTAAATGTGAAAAAAGTAAAATTATCTTTTTAATATGGATGTAACCCAGCCAAATTCACTTTATATTTGCTTATACCAAATTTAATTTTCATTATTAAAAGTTCAAACTATAATAAATTGATCATTTTTAAATGTAGTTTATTTATAATATAACATTTTGAACATTATTATAATATGAAATGTAAAAATAGTAAAATCATATAATTAATAAGTATGTAACCGTACCAAATTAACTTTATATTTGCTTATACTAAATTAAATTTTCATTATTTACTTTTCAAACTATAACAAATTGATCATTTTTAAATATAGTTTAATTATAATAAGAATTTTGAACATTATTATAATATGAAATGTAAAAATAGTAAAATCATATTACTAATAAGTAAGTAACCGTACCAAATTCACTTTATATTTGCTTATATTAAAGTAAATTTTCATTATTAACAGTTCAAACTATATTAAATTGATCATTTTTATATGTGATTTTATTATAATATAACATTTTGAACATTTTTATAACATCAAATGTAAAAATCAGTAAAATCTCTTTTTAATATGGATTTTCCCCTACCCAATTCACATTATATTAAGCTTAAAATAAATTAAATTGTCATTATTAACAGTTCAAACTATAACAAATTGATCATTTTTAAATGTAGTTTATTTATAATATAACATTTTGAACATTATTATAATATGAAATGTAAAAATAGTAAAATCATATTATTAATAGTATGTAACCGTACCAAATTAATTTATAATTTGCTTATACCTAAATTAAATTCTTCAATTATTTACTTTTCAAACTATAACAAATTGATCATTTTTAAATGTGGTTTAATTATAATACAACATTTTGAACATGATTATAACATTAAATGTGATAAATACTAAAATCATCTTTTTAATATGGATGTAACCCAGCCAAATTCACTTTATATTTGCTTATACCAATTTAATTTTCATTATTAACAGTTCAATCTGTAACAAATTGATCATTTTTAAATGTGGTTTAATTATAATATAACATTTTGAACATTTTTATAACATTAAATGTGAAAAATAGTAAAATCATCTTTTTAATAATTATGTAACCCAACCAAATTCACTTTATATATGCTTAAACTTATTTAAATTTTCATTATTAACAGTTCAAACTATAACAAATTGATCATTATTAAATGTTGTGTGATTGAAAAATAACATTTTGAACATTATTACAACATTAAATGTAAAATACAGGAAAGTTTCCTTTAAATATGGATGTACCCCTACACAATTCACATTATATTTGCTTATAATAAATTACATTTTCATTATTAACAGTTCAAACTATAACAAATTGATCATTTTTATATGTGATTTTATTATAATATAACATTTTGAACATTTTTATAACATAAATGTAAAAATCAGTAAAATCTCTTTTTAATATGGATTTTCCCCTACCCAATTCACATTATATTTGCTTAAAATAATTAAATTGTCATTATTAACAGTTCAAACTATAACAAATTGATCATTTTTAAATGTTGTGTGATTAAAAATTTTGAACATTATAATAACATTAAATGAAAAAATAGTAAAATCTACTTTTTAACATGGATGTTACCGTAACCAATTTAACTTTATATTTGCTTATACTAAATTAAATTTTCATTATTTACTTTTCAAACTATAACAAATTGATCATTTTTAAATGTAGTTTAATTATAATAAGACTTTTTGAACATTATTATAATATGAAATGTAAAAATAGTAAAATCATATAATTAATAAGTATGTAACCGTACCAAATTAACTTTATATTTGCTTATACTAAATTAAATGTTCATTATTTACTTTTCAAACTATAACAAATTGATCATTTTTAAATGTGGTTTAATTATAATACAACATTTTGATCATGATTATAACATTAAATGTGATAAATACTAAAATCATCTTTTTAATATGGATGTAACCCAGCCAAATTCACTTTATATTTGCTTATACCAATTTAATTTTCATTATTAAAAGTTAAAACTATAACAAATTGATCATTTTTATATGTGATTTTATTATAATATAACATTTTGAACATTTTTATAACATCAAATGTAAAAATCAGTAAAATATCTTTTTAATATGGATTTTCCCCTACCCAATTCACATTATATTAGCTTAAAATAAATTAAATTGTCATTATTAACAGTTCAAACTATAACAAATTGATCATTTTTAAATGTTGTGTGATTAAAAATTTTGAACATTATTATAATATGAAATGTAAAAATAGTAAAATCATATTATTAATAAGTAAGTAACCGTACCAAATTCACTTTATATTTGCTTATATTAAAGTAAATTTTCATTATTAACAGTTCAAACTATATTAAATTGATCATTTTTAAATGTTGTGTGATTGAAAAATAACATTTTGAACATTATTACAACATTAAATGTAAAATACAGGAAAGTCTCCTTTAAATATGGATGTACCTCTACACAATTCACATTATATTTGCTTATAATAAATTACATTTTCATAATTAACAGTTCAAACTATAACAAATTGATCATTTTTAAATGTTGTGTGATTAAAAATAACATTTTGAACATTATTATAACATTAAATGGTAAATACAGGAAAATCTCCTTTATATATGGATGTACCCCTAGACAATTCACATTATATTTGCTTATAATAAATTCCATTTTCATTATTAACTGTTCAAACTATATTAAATTGATAATTTTTAAATGTGGTTTAATTATAATATAACGTTTTGAACATTATTATAACATTAAATGTGAAAAAAAGTAAAATAATCTTTTTAATATGGATGTAACCCTACCAAATTCACGTTATATATGCTTTTACCAAATTAAATTTTCATTATTAATATTTCAAACTATAACAAATTGATCATTTTTAAATGTAGTTTAATTATAATATAACGTTTTGAACATTATTATAATATTAAATGTGAAAAAAGTAAAATTATCTTTTTAATATGGATGTAACCCAGCCAAATTCACTTTATATTTGCTTATACCAAATTTAATTTTCATTATTAAAAGTTCAAACTATAATAAATTGATCATTTTTAAATGTAGTTTATTTATAATATAACATTTTGAACATTATTATAATATGAAATGTAAAAATAGTAAAATCATATTATTAATAAGTATGTAACCGTACCAAATTAACTTTATATTTGCTTATACTAAATTAAATTTTCATTATTTACTTTTCAAACTATAACAAATTGATCATTTTTAAATATAGTTTAATTATAATAAGAATTTTGAACATTATTATAATATGAAATGTAAAAATAGTAAAATCATATTACTAATAAGTAAGTAACCGTACCAAATTCACTTTATATTTGCTTATATTAAAGTAAATTTTCATTATTAACAGTTCAAACTATATTAAATTGATCATTTTTATATGTGATTTTATTATAATATAACATTTTGAACATTTTTATAACATCAAATGTAAAAATCAGTAAAATATCTTTTTAATATGGATTTTCCCCTACCCAATTCACATTATATTAGCTTAAAATAAATTAAATTGTCATTATTAACAGTTCAAACTATAACAAATTGATCATTTTTAAATGTTGTTTAATTATATTATAACGTTTGGAACATAATTATAACATGAAATTAAAAAAATAGTAAAATCATATTATTCATAAGTATGTAACCGTTCCAAATTCACTTTATATTTGCTTATATTAAAGTAAATTTTCATTATTAACAGTTCAAACTATATTAAATTGATCATTTTTAAATGTTGTGTGATTGAAAAATAACATTTTGAACATTATTACAACATTAAATGTAAAATACAGGAAAGTCTCCATTAAATATGGATGTACCCCTACACAATTCACATTATATTTGCTTATAATAAATTACATTTTCATTATTAACAGTTCAAACTATAACAAATTGATCATTTTTATATGTGATTTTATTATAATATAACATTTTGAACATTTTTATAACATTAAATGTGAAAATCAGTAAAATCTCTTTTTAATATGGATTTTCCCCTACCCAATTCACATTATATTTGCTTAAAATAAATTAAATTGTCATTATTAACAGTTCAAAGTATAACAAATTGATCATTTTTAAATGTAGTTTAATTATAATAAGAATTTTGAACATTATTATAATATGAAATGTAAAAATAGTAAAATCATATTATTAATAAGTATGTAACTGTACCAAATTAACTTTATATTTGCTTATACTAAATTAAATTTTCATTATTTACTTTTCAAACTATAACAAATTGATCATTTTTAAATGTGGTTTAATTATAATACAACATTTTGAACATGATTATAACATTAAAAGTGATAAATACTAAAATCATCTTTTTAATATGGATGTAACCCAGCCAAATTCACTTTATATTTGCTTATACCAATTTAATTTTCATTATTAAAAGTTAAAACTATAACAAATTGATCATTTTTAAATGTAGTTTAATTATAATAAACATTTTGAACATTAATATAACATTAAATGCAAAAAAAAGTAAAATCATATTATTAATAATTATGTAACCCTACCAAATTCACTTTACATGTGCTTTTACCAAATTAAATTTTCATTATTAACAGTTCAAACAATAACAAATTGATCATTTTTAAATGTGGTTTAATTATAATATAACATTTTGAACATGATTATAACATTAAATGTGAAAAATAGTAAAATCATCTTTTTAATAATTATGTAACCCAACCAAATTCACTTTATATATGCTTAAACTTATTTAAATTTTCATTATTAACAGTTCAAACTATAACAAATTGATCATTATTAAATGTTGTTTGATTGAAAAATAACATTTTGAACATTATTACAACATTAAATGTAAAATACAGGAAAGTTTCCTTTAAATATGGATGTACCCCTACACAATTCACATTATATTTGCTTATAATAAATTACATTTTCATTATTAACAGTTCAAACTATAACAAATTGATCATTTTTATATGTGATTTTATTATAATATAACATTTTGAACATTTTATAACATTAAATGTAAAAATCAGTAAAATCTCTTTTTAATATGGATTTTCCCCTACCCAATTCACATTATATTTGCTTAAAATAAATTAAATGTCATTATTAACAGTTCAAACTATAACAAATTGATCATTTTTAAATGTTGTGTGATTAAAAATTTTGAACATTATTATAACATTAAATGAAAAAATAGTAAAATCTACTTTTTAACATGGATGTTACCGTAACCAATTTAACTTTATATTTGCTTATACTAAATTAAATTTTCATTATTTACTTTTCAAACTATAACAAATTGATCATTTTTAAATGTAGTTTAATTATAATAAGACTTTTTGAACATTATTATAATATGAAATGTAAAAATAGTAAAATCATATAATTAATAAGTATGTAACCGTACCAAATTAACTTTATATTTGCTTATACTAAATTAAATGTTCATTATTTACTTTTCAAACTATAACAAATTGATCATTTTTAAATGTAGTTTAATTATAATAAGAATTTTGAACATTATTATAATATGAAATGTAAAAATAGTAAAATCATATTACTAATAAGTAAGTAACCGTACCAAATTCACTTTATATTTGCTTATATTAAAGTAAATTTTCATTATTAACAGTTCAAACTATATAAAATTGATCATTTTTATATGTGATTTTATTATAATATAACATTTTGAACATTTTTATAACATCAAATGTAAATATCAGTAAAATCTCTTTTTAATATGGATTTTCCCCTACCCAATTCACATTATATTAGCTTAAAATAAATTAAATTGTCATTATTAACAGTTCAAACTATAACAAATTGATCATTTTTAAATGTTGTGTGATTAAAAATAACATTTTGAACATTATTATAACATTAAATGGTAAATACAGGAAAATCTCCTTTATATATGGATGTACCCCTAGACAATTCACATTATATTTGATTATAATAAATTCCATTTTCATTATTAACTGTTCAAACTATATTAAATTGATAATTTTTAAATGTGGTTTAATTATAATATAACGTTTTGAACATTATTATAACATTAAATGTGAAAAAAAGTAAAATAATCTTTTTAATATGGATGTAACCCTACCAAATTCACGTTATATATGCTTTTACCAAATTAAATTTTCATTATTAATATTTCAAACTATAACAAATTGATCATTTTTAAATGTAGTTTAAGTATAATATAACGTTTTGAACATTATTATAATATTAAATGTGAAAAAAAGTAAAATCATCTTTTTAATATGGATGTAACCCAGCCAAATTCACTTTATATTTGCTTATACCAAATTTAATTATCATTATTAAAAGTTCAAACTATAACAAATTGATCATTTTTAAATGTAGTTTATTTATAATATAACATTTTGAACATTATTATAATATGAAATGTAAAAATAGTAAAATCATATTATTAATAAGTATGTAACCGTACCAAATTCACTTCATAATTGCTTATTTCACATGAAATTTTCATTATTAACAGTTCAACCTATAACAAATTGATCATTTTTAAATGTTGTTTGATTAAAAATAACATTTTGAACATTATTATAACATTAAATGTAAAATACAGGAAAATCTCCTTTAAATATGGATGTAACCCAGCCAAATTCACTTTATATTTGCTTATACCAAATTTAATTTTCATTATTAAAAGTTCAAACTATAACAAATTGATCATTTTTAAATGTAGTTTAATTATAATAAACATTTTGAACATTTTTATAACATTAAATGTAAAAATAGTAAAATCATCTTCTTAATATAGATGTAACCCTAAAAAATTCACTTCATAATTGCTTATTTCACATGAAATTTTCATTATTAACAGTTCAAACTATAAC